>JBAMHV010000013.1:12506678-12530941 GCA_037177535.1 Pseudomugil gertrudae
TGTTAATGAAAACACCTGTTCTAAATGTACAGGTAGATCCAAAAAACGGCAGGATTTCTACTTTCTGGCACCTGGATCATTGGTTCAGCCTGGATATTTGGCAAACGTTGTTTACATCTTTATGTTGGATCCTTGCAGCCCAGCCTGAATCTGATTACTTGGCTTTTTCTATTTATTTGAGTTTTTGTCGTTTGTTTTCCTTTTTGTTTACCACATCCTAAAATATGTTTTATGTGTATAGAAATTAATTTCACATTATTGAGTTTTTGTCTTTTTTATTAAAGTTATTATAAGTCGTTTTATTAAATAAATCCATAATGTATTGGCTTATTTAGATCACGTGATTACGACAAACTAAGTACAAATGAGTGAAATGAAATGAATGTAAACCTGCCTTTACATTTGAAGGTGGGTGGAGCTTATTAAGCCCCGCCTTCCTCTTCATGTGATTGGTGGAGCCATGTTGACAAATCAGAGACTATGAAAGGCGTTGGGAGCATGGTGGGGAGGGAGGGGCATTAAGCGATGTGCTTGTTGACCATGCAGTATTGCGCTATTTTCGTACTTTTAGATATGCTTCTAGAGAAAAGTTTAAAGCTTTGTCATGTATGTAACCTTACGTCGTAACTATGTGCTTCTTGCTTGCTGTTTCTGACTAAATGTTTATCGATGCTCAGCGAACTTTGACCGACACGTGACATCAACAGAGAGCAAAGCGGCTGTAAGAGTACGTAGCTTTACGTTATATACCCTTATTGAGTCACATAAGCTATATATCACACTGTTTTTTTTTATTGTGTGGTAACAACTTCACAGCTTCTTTTAAAACAAATACTCACCGGTGATGATGTTATGTAACCAACGTAATCAGTGCTTCAATCGGATGTGCTCAGACTAATATTAAGTGTTTCTCTTTCTTCCGCCTTTAGTGTCTGGTTGTACCAGTCAGGAACGGGCCCAGCATTAGCATGACAACCAAACTATCATGACAATGGACACCACGGGGAATATTATAATGATGGAGACACCGGGCAGCAACAAAAACTCCGACCTCTCAGGTGTCTCCTCCACCATGTCCATAGACAGGCTCTTCCCGGCTCTCCTGGAGTGCTTTGGGATCATTTTGTGTGGTTACATCGCTGGGAGGACAAACATAATCACTCCAAATCAGGCCAAAGGACTGGGAAACTTTGTGTCCAAGTTCGCTCTCCCAGCCTTGCTATTTAAGAACATGGTGCTACTGGATTTTACTAATGTCATCTGGCCATTTCTCTGGAGCATCCTCATTGCCAAAGTCTCTGTTTTTTGCATTGTTTGCATCTTAACTCTGATTGTTGCCCGACCTGCCAGTCGCTACAGTAAGGCTGGGCTTTTCTCAATATTTGCAACCCAAAGCAATGATTTTGCATTGGGATATCCAATAGGTAAGTGTAATCTTATCCTCCTACCCACCAGTAAAGATAAAATCATGTAGCCTGGATAATCTTGCATCATAATAGCTATTCATTAATCTGTGCTATGATTAGCATTTGTCCAGTTTTTTTCTCTGTCAACATATCTCAGATAAACCAATTTCCTCATGACTTTTTCTTTACATGATGTGTTTTCATCTTCATCTTTAGTTGAAGCTCTCTACCAGACCACACACCCAGAGTACCTCCAGTATATCTACCTGGTTGCACCAGTGTCCCTGATGTTCCTAAATCCCATTGGCTTTGCACTCTGTGAGATCCAGAAATGGAAGAACGAGCGAAGCCGCCAACAGAGCAAACTACTTCTTGTAGGAGTTGTAGTTTGGCAGGTCCTAAAGAACCCCATTGTTTTCATGGTTGTCGTTGGTATCATCGCCCACTTTGCCTTGCACCAGACAATTCCTGCTTTCATGGCCGAGTTTTTGGATGGCTTAGCCAACTCTTTTGGCGGAGCAGCTCTCTTCTACTTGGGTCTGTCCATGGTGAGCCAGTTGAAGAAATTAACAAGATCTACAGTCGTGACACTGATATTACTCATTACTGCAAAACTGTAAGTGGAATCATCAAGGCTTGTGCAATATCTGCTGGGCTGTTTCTATATGGGACATGCTTTTGTGGTGTAAAATGCCCTTTGCATAAAGTGCTCCCAACATGCTGTTTTGTGCTGATGGTTAGGATGACTCTGACATTTTTCAGACCACAAAACCAAAAGGCCTTAAGGTTGCATAGTATACTATTAACTAGTAAATGCTCTGTATTTGATAGTGTAAGCACCTTTTCAAATGATATTGTTTTCTTTGATCTTTTAGGCTCCTTATGCCCCTTCTTTGCAAAGGCATGGTGGATTTGCTGGACAACAGCAACAGCAGTGCTCTGAACCACTCCAGCCTGTCTGATTATGCTTTTCTTTACGGAGTGTTTCCTACTGCACCAAGTGTGGCCATCTATGCCGTTTATTATAATGCACAACTAGAAGTTGTGAGTTGTCCACAGCTTACTTTTCAGTTTCTGTAATTATCTGCATTCACCTTTGTGTTTTTGTTTTTAAGCCTCTGTATGTTTTTTGTCCTAAATGTCAAACAGATAACCTCTGGGATGGTGATCAGCACTTTTCTCTCAGCTCCGATAATGTATGTTTCAGCCTGGTTACTCACAATCCACTGGATGGATCCTCAGCTTTTAATGACTTCACTTCAGACTGTCAGTTTTGATATAAGCATTGTGAGCGTGATTGCTCTGGTGAGTCACAGCTTAAAACTCCATTGTTGCATTATGCAAGTGTTGTGTTGTGTTGGCCAATCCTTCATAACCGACAATGTATCAACGGATTTTTTTGTTTACTTCGTTTTGTTTCTGGATATGAAAGGTGAGCTCATAGGGATGTCTGGATTATCATGTCCTGCCTTATAAGTGGTAGTTTAAGCTACTGTTATTTAAGTTAAAGGCAGTTTTTTCCATGATTACACCTAATTCACTTTTGATATAAAATGATGTTACAACTTTGAGTGATAGAAACATAAGTAGGTTTTCTTATTAGATGGTTTGACCCACTTAAACAGGCTAACTTTACGAGTTATTCTGAGAGCGTATGGCCTCACAGATGCTTGAGTGACTCAGACCTACTTCCTTATTCTCACTTTCTGTACTTCTTTTAAGGAACTTAAAATATATCTTTCACTGTGGTGAAATGTGATCACATCTGTTTGCTTTAAATAACTAGTGTCATTATGCAGAATAGTTTTCAACCTGTGTAAAGATTGAGTAACCACCAAACAGTGTTCAGCGTGTATCTTTATAATCTGTACAAACGTCTTTCTGTTTGTCAACATCATTGTAATTATTTTTCTCTGACAGGTTTGGACGATTGCTGTTATGTTTTTAAGTAAGAAATTCAAAAGGCGGCCTCACATGTTTACAGTCAACCTTTTCCTGGCCCAGGTAAAATGTCTACTCAAACTTTTAATTTAATATTTAATTTAAATAAATATGCATTTATACTTATGCAAATGTCTCTTTTCATGATTTTTTTTAGTTGTTAACTTGCATCGGTATGATTTTGTGGAACTTTGTGGTCAAGGCAGACAACTTCATCTTGCAAATCCTTACCTTCACATTACTATGTGCGTCCCTCTATAGTACCTACATATGGCCAGGTATGCAGACCACTGCACAAGAACACTCTAACCACACTGAGCTGACTTACTGTGTTGTAACATTTCATTGTTTGCTTTGTGACATACCTTTTTGTCTTTTAAGGGTTAATTGCACTGTCAGTTGTGCTCATGAAAAGATATGACAATCTGGGGGGATTATCAGGCCTGTTGGTCATTGCAGGCTGGGGGTGAGTCATTTTTAATTAACCTGGGCATTAGAAGCCATGTTAGTTTGCATAATCCACTAAAGAGCACAGAATCTGTTCCCAAAATAGATGATCGTTTGGCTTAGATTTGTATGCATGAACTATGCTATCAAATACACACTGTACTGATTGTTGCTTCCATGGTTACTAAAACACTTCCTGTAAGTTTATTGTGCAATTAAACATCACTGAAATGTTCCCAGAGCATTATTGATGAGATGATTTGCTATAAATGACTTTGTTTTGGAACAGGATTCCATGTTTCGCCACAGCTTTTCTACTTATATCTGGGCAAAACATGGCCAACATAATTGATTCATCGTTCTTCTATGGCAAAACACAGGTAACAAAAGAAACTGATCATTTCCCTGTTTTCTCTCATTTAGTGTCACAATGGAAAGCCTAATGAAAGTAAGCGTAATGTGTGTGTCTTGTCTGTTAGATCATCTGCACCACAGTTGTTGTCGGCCTCAGCATACTACTGGGGGGAGGCTCTCTTATGTGCTTGAGTAGATTAAGCTGGGCCCAAAATGATCCAAACCCAGAGGAAAACTCTCCCTGTAATGCTGCAGAGGATCACATGACTCAAACTGAAGCAGAGACTTCTGTTGAGGCGACCAACACAGCAGGAGTAAGAGGTACTTCTTTTCAACATCTAACTCGGTCAAACATGTCCACACTTGTTCCTGTTGTTTTCACGTAACAAAAGCATGTTTTGGTAAATATTCACAGCAGATGATTAGAGTAGCTGAACAATCACAGGATAACTGACCTACAAGAGTAATGCAACTTAAATACTTTTTTAGTTTCATTTGTGTAAAATGTGTCTGCGATTACAAAACTATAAAGTAAAACAAAAGAAAACTGAACAGAAACTTCTGGGTAAATTATCTGAAGGAAACACGAAGAACTGGATGTTGCACAACTCAGCTTAAAGGCATCTCCAGTTTGGAGGAACAATATATCTTATTAAACAAACAGCTGTAAAAATATAAACTGTTCGATTCTGAATTTTCAGTTTTTAAGCATTTCTAAAAATGAATTTCTTCCTTTTGCAGCTAACCTCATTAACGTATTCATGGACATTTAAACCGATGTCTTCGTTAATTTCCTGCCTTTTTTTAAGTAAGTTATTATATTTCCAGGTCCATCATTGTGATCTGGCGCTTTAGTTTTTAAACATCTGATGATTTAACCTGCTGGGATTCTCCTCGCACCGAGCGGTCTTGATTGATGCTCATCGCCAGCTCTTCCACAGGAGTGAGGGTTGTCTGTCTTCCATCCCTCCAACCTTCACTTATTGGCTTTTAGATACAACCTGTATAGCATTTCCTTCGTGGTGAGCCACGGTGATATTCTGTCTATGGAAATTATTATCTGGCTCAACAAACCCGGTGTTGTGATAGCGACTTCATAGCTGGGGTTTTGGAGCTGACAAGACAGCAACCTCAAGTTCAGACTATTACAAGCTTTGTTCAGCCTCCTTTCTGGAGTACCCCCCCAAACCTACGAAATCAAAGCTAAATAAATAACTGACGAGTCAAAATATTAGACCATTATCCCCAATATTTATAAAAAAAAATTCTTATGATAAATTTGGTCGGTTTTCTAAATAAAATATAATGTGTGGGGTGCACGCCTCACTGTATTGGATCAGAAGAGATCGGTCTCTATTTTTAGACTTGCCTTTAGCATGTAACAGCCAAAGGCAACGTAGCGTGGCATTTTTTCCTGGTATGTTTACTGTTCTTAAGTGTATTTTAAATCTTGCGTAATGTTTCTTCCTAGTCTCCTCTCTCGGCTGCAACCCTCGTATGTCATACCCGGGAAAGTGTTCCTCAGGTAAGAAAAATGGCAACCACCATTGGTTAAAAAAAAGGTAAACAAATACAATTTTCAAACTAATTAGACGTTTTTATATCAACAGCAATAACATTAAGCCAAATGGAACAATAGCAACACATAATTATTAATTTTCATAACATTTGGGGTTTATTCTCATGTCAAGGAGACATGAATTCTGTTGACATACTGTCTATTTGTGTGATCTGGGATGAAAATGCATACGGTAACTTCCACTGCTTGTGACTTTATCAGAAGGCTTCATATGTGACTGTGCTCCACCCCAGCCCATGCCTGATATGATCATCAGCACAAATGTGGAAAACGCACCAAGCACACTCATGGGTAATGCATTGATATGCAACTAACACGCCTGTTTTCCCCTTTTAATTTCAAACAGCTTGAAATAACACATTCAAATCAAACTTTACTTGTGTTTGAGGAATGTGAATTTCCGTTTAGAGCATTAAACTGCAGTCTCTTTGGAGTAGGTTGTACAATTTATGTTCGGTTTCTGATCTTCTGTCCCTTTAGGTCAGTGTGAGAATGGATGTGAGTCAACAGACTGCCTCATTACTCACATGGAGGAGCTCCAACAGGTTGCAGATAGACAAGTGGTCCGTCATGTGCTCATGTGTCTGCTTTTGATCGTCTGCCTGTTGGCTGTGAGTAAACCACCACCTTTCAGTTCAGCAGTGACAGCAAGTCCGCCTTCATCTGCCAGCATTATTATATTTAGTGCATCACCAACCGAATTAAATTGAAATAGCTGGACTATGTTATTTCCAGCCCCTCTGAGTGTAAAACTTTAAGAACACCTCAGAAATGCCATTAAAAATTCTCACATCATTATTTTTGCCATGAAACAGAATTTTTATAGTTTGGCAGCATACTTGATTGAATCAGTTTAACAAGCGGATGTCCTGAACAGAATCTATACTCATCTCAGTCTGTCTTAAATGTCCTAACAGAACTTATCCAGCTGCCTCTGGTTGCTCTATAACCATGATCCTGGGAGACTCTACTTGGAGCTGCAGTTTTTTTGTGCTATATCCAACTTTGGACAGGTTTGTGTTGCAAATATTTTGGGCTTAAATCATGATATTTACCCTCGTGATATGTTATCTTTTCTTTTCACAGGGACTTATTTCCTTTGCACTTTTCGGACTGGATAAGCATGTCATATTATTGCCATTTAAGAGGTAAAACGCATTTATGTTATGAAATTTTGCCACACATGCTCAAAGGTTTATAAACACATGTGTCCATTGTGTAATGTTATGTGTCCAGTAACGTGTGTGTGTGTGTGTGTGTGTGTGTGTATTGGCTTGTTTTCCCCTGGCTTTTAGGTTGTTCAGTTGGTGGTTTAGAAAGAGGCAAGAAGAGAAGCTGGAGCCTGATTTACCCGATGACATCAGGATGACCTGCACCCAGTTCACAAAGTACCACAAGCAGCAGTGTTTTCGTGACATCGTTAAAAAGAGAAGGTGAGTCCACAAAACATGTTTTGTGGTTCTTTGTAAGATGCATACTTGGTAGTTATCTACAACCCACAAATTCCTTGTACATACATATTTTTAAATGTTGATTTATGCTCATTGCTTTAGTTGGGCCTCTGCAAGGTTCTGTTCAAAACAGCTTTTTTTTTTTTACTCTTAGGTGTGGAAAGGAGACTGTAGTGAATTGTTTTCTTGGCTGTGAACTTGTGGAGTGGCTTCATCAGGTGGGCTTGGCACAGGACCGTAGTGAGGCAGTACTCTATGGGACACGGCTACAGCAGGGAGGTGTGCTGGAGCACATCAAGCATGAATACAGCTTTGAAGACAGTCAGCTTTATTACTACTTCATTTCATAAAACCAAAGAGTCAAATGTGATATTTTTTTGCTAAACAAATGTATTGCATATCAGTTGAAATAGAAAATTCTGCTCAGCATTGCCACATGACCTCATGCTTATGTGTTGGCAAATAACAGCAGACTGTGTGACACTGTATTGTGTGGAAATGGTCTTAACGGGTATTAAGGGTGTGTTTTTTTTTTGTATAGTTCCGTTTTCATCAAACCATCTCACTCTTTAAAGGAACCCTGACTAATAAGACTCACAAGCTGTCATTATTTGTCGTTGTCAAAAGGCAACGACAACGTAAAACACGGATTCTAGAAGTTCCTACAGCAAATACAGTTTTGTAAAAGACTTGCAGCTGTTTTCTCACCACGTTTCCTGTTGTTGTACATGATGTACATAAAGCTATGCAGTATAAACGAGAGCTACCAAAGCATCTAATCCTTGCTGCTACCCTCACCCATAAAGACTAACAGATTCCCACAGAAACTATTGTCATAATTGGGTCATCAATAACTTTACGCTCTTTTGAGACATTTAAAGTTAAACCATTAATAAAGTTTTAAACTCAAAGAAACTGAACCACAATTGTGTCACAAGTGGCTCAGGTTCACACTGATGCCAAATAAAAGTTGTATTTATCTCCACTATATGGCTGAGAGACCAGCCAGTTGACATCATTACCCATGATGCATTGGGGCATAAACTAGAGTGGGCTCTGAGCTCATCATCTTTCTCCAATATTCCAAAACAACATTTCCAGTGTTATCCTTAGAAGTCTTGGCAGTGGTATTAGTCCGGGTTCCTTTTGATATCAAACATTTCTGAATTGGGAATTTCCAGTTGTCTTGTTTCAAATGTCTCTTGAGATAATAACCTGTCATGTACAGTAAGCCTCTCTTAAGCCATATGTTTTAAAACCACTAATTTGCAGATGAAACTGCAGGTTAGGCCTACCTCATTGACTAGAATAAACTGGACTGAGAACTACTCACTGTGCTTAAATAAGGGAAAGACTTTTAAATGAGATTTTTGTTCTATTTTTATTAAGTAAACAAGCGCATTAGTTTGTTGTTTATGCTGATTTATGAGTGATAAAGCACAAAAAGGTGTTCTCACTGAATGAGCTCATTTTCTGCTGAATGTATTATTGCCTAAACTGAGACACCTGTGCACACAAAGTCACAGGGACTAGAAGAAATGTCTAATGTCTTATTATTATTTATATTTAGCATTTGGTTTGGTGCTAATGTAGCATGAGGGAAAATTAAATATAAATTAATATTGCTCCACTAACATGCAGTTTTAAAATGACGCGGAGGCTTTAGCTCAGGAGGTAAGAGCGATCGTCTGCCATCCCTGAAAGTTGTTAGTTTGATTCCAGGCTCCTTCTGACTACATGCTAAGTGTCCTTGTGCAAGACACTGAACCCCACGTTTTAAATGCAAGTTGCTTTGGAGAAAAGTGTCTGCTAAATGAGTGTAGAATGGGATACAATAGATTAAAACCTTGTTAAGTTATGCAAAGAGGTTCAGAATCTTCACCAGGATCATGTGCGTAGCACATTTTATAGATATACACACACACTGCTGGGTCATAAAAAAGTCGCCACCGAAAGATAATGGTCAAACCCTAATATTTCGTTTTCCGTTTCGACCACCTTTAGCATTCATTATGGGATGCATTCGGCGTGTTATTGTTTCGAGAAGCTTCTGCAATGCCACAAGATTTATTTCCATCCAGTGTTGATGACTGTAGAGTCTGACTGCTGCGCACAACCTTCTCCAGCTCATCCTAAAGATTCTGTATGACGTTAAGGTCTACACTCTGTGGTGGCCGATCCCTGTGTGAAAAGGATTGTTTAGGAAATGAGAAGCAACTCATTGCACCAGTTTGGCTTAACTAAGTTGTTGCCAGCTGAAAGATACTCCCCCATACAATAATTATCCAGGGTGGCTGTAGCTCTGGTGTAATGTGGCCGATCTCTGATTGAAGGGCAGGTTCGGATCCCACTCTATCTGAAGTCTGCTTGTTGGAAGTGTCTTTGAGCAGTCACTGAACCCCAAGTTGCTCCTGGTGGCCAGACTAGTGCCAGTGTGGCGTGAATGGGTGGATAGCAGGATTTGTAAAGCACTTTGGTCATCCAGGGATGAGAAAAGGCGCTATACAAGTGAACACCGTTTACCATTTATCCAGTAGGAGGCTTGTACCTACAGTATTTGCTTAGTTGAATCCACATGACGACTTTTTTTTTCCATTTTGGAAAAATATGATTGAAATTGAGATTAAATGGTTTTTGTAGTTTTAAAAGCCAATGTTTATTTTTATTGATTGAAAATGTTGACAAGTAAATTTTTTTGCACAATTTGTGTCACACTGTCGAAACCTGCATGTTATATATTTTAACCTTTAAATAACATTACAGGGAGAAGCGGTAGAAAATGGATGGATGGAAATAACATTACATGATTAGTTTGATTTAATATTTTTTTATATGTTTAATATATTACTATAAACATTCATTGTCAGAAGTAAAAAAAATAAACACTGGAAATGATGTTCTGAAAGTGGGAAATATGAATCTTGATGCTTAACTTAAGCTTTGTTCATATCATTTGTTTATCATATAAGCATGTCTCTACTATTATAAGATGAACTATAACTAAAGCTTGCTACTGACATACTGCAGGTACAGTACTAGTCAAAAGTTTGGACACACTTTTGCATTGGATTTAATGGGAGACTGTCTAAACGTTTGACTGGTAATGTTTGTAGTGTGGTTCCATGACGTCACAGGTCTCTTAGCTTTTGCTGTATGCGGACATCTCCTTCTGAACATAACTTGAAAAAAGGTTCACCAAATCATCAGGGTCCTCGATGCCTTGTGTAAGAATGTTGTCCATCTCGTTTACCAACTCCTTCTCTAGCTGTCTCATTACTTCTGTGATCTTCTGTCCTCTGTCCTAGAAAGAAAACAAAACTTAGTTTAATACACTGTTTTCAAGCATCAAACTGCATGTGTATAATCTGTTATAAAACCTTGTTGGACTCGATGATTGCAGCTGCCAGTTCATGTTTGACAAACAATGGATGTTTGCGATCAGGTTTGCTTTGGAAGCGAGGTTTAACTTTTACTGGGTCATCTGGTCCAAAACTTGGGGAAGAAGTCTCCTTCAGCAGATGAGCATTTTCCACAAAAATAAATGGTTTAAAAACAGATCTGTTGAAGGGGAAAAAATGGCTGAGTGAATCATTTGTTAATGCTGTCAAAATTCATTTCCAGAATATTGTATGTGCTTAAGCATGACACCTTTCAGGGTCTGGAGTCGCTGTGAAATAGTGAACCCCTGGCAGAGCAGGGTCTGTGGGTACGACAGACACCATACTTCCTGTTGTTATGAACATGCCCTCCATGTTGATACCACTTTCTTTGTCCCTCAGGATATCCATCATTGCCTCAGCAGTCATGCAACCTTCATGAAACAAGACAAACACGCTGTAGAGGAAATAACCTTTCTCCTGTTGTGTCTCCAATTTTCCATAGTGGCATCTGAGTTAACTAACCATCACTCTTCTCCAACAACTTCTTGCCCTCGCAGTATCGGCTCCCAGCAGACTCCATTCTGGCTGTAGTCAAAAAGGAGTAGACGGTAGCGAAGTTGAACTCTGTGTTTCCATCCCACCAGCCCTTACTTCGAGCATATTCCCTCATTTCTGGATGTTCTTTGTCTATCTTGGTTGTTATGCCATACTGGTTTGAGATGTTGCGATGTCCCCCTGAGGAGAAAGCATGCAATTACGATACATCATTTGAAAACAGGCCAAACAGTATAACAATGTTTTGTTGAAAACTACATGAAAATCTCTGTAATCTAGCAATTGTGTATCACCACCATAGGTTTTTGATGCTGTGGGTAAATATATCAATATATACATAACTGAAATTCCCTGAAATGTGACCAAATATATTTGTGCTGAGCCAATATAGGTGATGGATTTTCTCCTGATTAGAATCCTTTTAATGTTTGGCTTTGGTGTAGCAGCAGTGTAAGGCTTCATATGCATTTGTGTCTTTGAATTTTCTAAACTAACTCGTGAAGTAATACATCTGTACTTCCTATTTATTCTTCTTGTTTTGTAGAGTGTCTTTTCACTCATTAACTTTGTTGCAAATTGTTATTCTCCTCTGATTACCTTCCACTCGTTCTGCTGCCCAGTACTTTCCCGATGTTTCCAGCAGCCATGCTTCTTTCCTGTCTGAAATGAGGAAGCTGTTGTGGTAGGTAAAGCCACAATCGTCTTCCATACATGATCCTCCCTGATTGTACTTCTCCAACAACTCGGTGATAACATCCACAGCTTTTTCAGCTGTATCAGCTCTCTCAAGTCCAAGCCTGAAAAATTGCAGGATGACATGCACAGTATATATTTTGTCTATAAAAACTAAAGTGACACAACAGTTTCTCTCTGATTAAATGTCATTTCTTTCATAGTTTAGGGCATGCATGGTTAACATCTAAGAAAACTTTAGATAACATTTCATTTTAAAGAGCTTACCTGACCAGATCCATGCCAAGCAGAGCCTCCTGTGAGTTTGCATTATCTCTGCCCCACACTGCTTCATTTCCAATGCACACTTGATGCTCATTTGCACCCATCTCAGCCCCCCACAGCCAGGCGGGTTTGCTCAACACAACTGCATATGTGTGGGCAATCTGCTCAATCTCTATGTATGTGCACTTTCCATAAATAACAACAGAACACAGGCAAAAAAATATGTTAATAGTTATTAACTGGGATGGTCGGAAAAATAACTATGGAATACTTCAAAGTTGTATTTCACAACTTTTAAATACTCCTCTTAAAGGTGACTGGCTGTCACCTACCTCAACCTTCTCATCGGCGTCATGGTCTTTTGCAGGGATAAACACAACCTCTTGGACTTCATCGCAGGGCCTGTCAGAGTTTTTCCCAAAAACAATGCGTTGTCCCTCAGTGGAGGGGGGCAGGGCCACGAAAGTGTCACAGGATGATGGGTACATTTCAATCCCTAACAGGGTGACAGAATCACCTATCGGATGTTGATTGGCAACTTACTTAGTCATTTTGTGCTCAGATTTAAAGAATGTTTATTTCTTAACAAAACCAACAACAAAGCCATTTAGTTTTATTATAACAAAGGCTTCAAATGTTATGTTTAAATATCTACTAAAAGTATCTTACCAGTATCTCTAATCGCTGTCAGTAATTCTGCTAGCCTCCACAAGATTTCGTCGGTCACTCATAGACGTCACTGACACGGAAACTGCAGTCACGTGACTAAGATGAAGTCAGTTTTACATTGGCGATACAGACCACAATCAATAGGACAGACGTGCGTTGTGGGGATATTATAGGTTAACCCTATGATTTTTCTCGAAATAACTTTTTAAAATAACATGACAAACGTAACAATCAAAGTTATATGCATTGCTTAAATGGACTAATTAAAAAAAAATCAAGTATGAGCTGATTTTCATAGCTGCCCAATCAACAAAACAGTGTAGTAATCTGCAAACTTTACATTTTAAGTTTAAGATTTAAGACATCAAATCCCACCTTACCGATGTGTTTTTTTTTCTGGTCTACAGCTGAAGCAAACGTTTATTCTTGTTAAGTTACACTAAAATGAAACGTGACGTTTCACCCGTGGGGCGCGCCATAGGGGCGCGCACAGGCTGAGTATGACCAATGCAAAGCCAACTTCGAGAATGGTTTTGTTTATGTGCGGTTGAAGCTTCGCTGTTAGCTTGAAGTAACATTATACTCGATTGCACGACTGAGCAAACGATATTAAGCGTCAACCATGGGGAAGTCGTTTGCTAATTTTATGTGTAAGAAGGATTTTCATCCAGCTTCGAAGTCAAATATTAAAAAGGTAAGTACTAGTTTACAGTAAACGTTATTATTTTGTTGGGCTATAGGCCGCTGTTTAGCCTGCTAGCTTGTCAGTGCAATATACATCCTACGCATTAGCTCCGTCTGACTTTCTACCAAGTTCCTACAAAGTAGAAGCTCAAATATCTTTTATTTTATACAGATACACAACAATAGTGTTAGTTGTTCAATGTACCATTGTCTTTAGCATTCCTACGTTTACCAAAAACGACAACTCGGCTGGTTTTGTGTGTATACAGGGTGAAATTTGAATTACTTTGTTTGGCTTTGCTAGTTTTAAGCCTAAGTCGACTCTGCACTATGAGCATCTGACTGAACCAAGAAACCGTGGACAAGTCATGTCTGCTCAACTGTATTGTAAATGTGTGACATAGGTGAATGAAATTAAAACGAGCAAACTTTCTCTGCATAGTTACTTGCTTTTATTGCTTGCTGTAAACAGGTTAAGCAAGAGCCTATTTTTGTACATGTATCGAGTCAAAATGATATGTAAATGTGATTTATGTTCATCCTCCTATATAACCAACATATTAACTAATGTTAGTATAATGAGGGGGGGTTAAAGTTGCTCTGACATTTAGTTTAAAGGGTTTGCAGTCATTTACATGAGCATATAGGACTGCAGAGTTAGAATGAGAAACTCCATATAATCTTAATTTTAGTCTCTTAGGCCAAATGAAAAGTATGTGTTATCTAACTGTCCCTGTCCTCTTGTGTTTCAGGTATGGATCGCCGAACAGAAACTAACTTTCGAGAAGAGAAAGCAAGAAGATCTCATGCAGGCATATCTGAAAGAACAGGATACTTACAACAACAGGTCAGACAAAAATTCAAAATTAGTCCTGAAGTGCCAAAAAAATTTATTTAAATAAATTTATATCAAATTTAAATTGTTATATAAATCAATAATCAGCATGTGCTGAAATATTTGAACATTCAATGTTTTTTCTCATCTTTAGGCTTTTAATGGGGGATGATCGTGTTAAAAATGGCCTCAACTTTATGTATGAGGCTCCTCCTGGAGCATCCAAAGGTACATTATCTCTGACACAAAGCAGTTCTTGTTAGTATTAAATGTTACGCCTAATTCTTTTGTCTAATTTCTTTAGAAAACTATTTTTAACAGTTTATCTTTTTTCTCTCTCCCCCTATCACTTGCTTCTAAACTCAAGAGGAGACTAAAGAGGTAAAGGAAGGAAAAGGAATTTGTATTACCAGTACTTGAATCAATTAATCAAATGAAGTAGTTGGATTCCCAGTATAGTTGGTGGGCTCTCGGAGTCTTGAGTTTGGGTTGTGGTTGGCTTGTTGTGAGGTCTTGATGCAGGCATGACAGTGTAATTAGATCTCAAAACCAGTGCCTTTGAGTTTCAACTCAATGTTTTTATTTATTTTTTTTTAATTCTGATTCATTTACAACAAATACTTAAAAATGATGGTATCATTATTTTTGATTAAACAGTTTTTGCTTCTTAGGAGGGAGAAGAAGATTATAAATTTGAATGGCAGAAGGGAGCTCCTCGAGAAAAGTAAGTGATGGATTCTAACGTTTCCTTTTCAGAGTATCAATACGTTAAATTGCTTTCATTCATTATTCTCTGCATTTTGTAGATACGCAAAGGATGACATGAATATTAGAGATCAACCATTTGGAATCCAGGTGTGTTGTGATTTTCTGCAGATTTGATGGGGGATGTGATAATGTGTTTTAATGCTTTGTGGTAGGCTTCAGATTGGGAATTGTAGCAATTAGTTACAAGACTGGACATGCAATCAGTCGGGTTATTTGATTGTGTGGTGTTTGCACTACTGCTTGAAGAGTCGTTGCTCTCGACTGTTTACTGCAAGCTGTACTGCCAAAGCAAAGTTACAGACCCGGAATTATATTCAACAATGCGAGACGGTGCAGCATACAAAGTGAATTAAAGGCCTTTTACACTTAAAATGCATATGTGAGAATCCTGCCCATGTTTTGAGCAAGGGATAGATTATCTGTCCATCTAGTTCCGGGTTGTGGGTGCACTACAGCCTGGTTAGTTCCTCTGTCCATCACAGAGCCAACACAGAAAACTCACATGTTAATAAAGTAAAACACTAATGGAGAGAATAGTGAGAATATGAGATAAAACTAGACATGTTTTCACAATGTTGTGTTAGTCTACGATAAATGCCCTATAATTATTGCTCCCATATTAACAGAAAGGATTCACAACACAGCCAATGCAGTAAATACTCTGTTTGAAACAACATATAACATGTTGAGGCTGGTGTCCTATAAGTACCAATGATTACATCTGGGAACGATGTATGAATACTTATTTGTGTGTTTGGTAAAAGATGTATGTTGTTTATTGTCCATATTTACATTATTGGTTTCCTGATGATTAAATGTGGTAAAGTAACAAGTTAAGTCAATAAATAAGGCACAAAATGCCTTTTTTGACAGAATTTGTGCATCTTTTTTGGGTGAAACATAGTTAAATAACAAATCTTGGCCCAGAAAGTCCTACAAGTGAAATGGTTTGATGAATACAATGCAGCTAACATCTTCGTTGTAGTAGTAGTAATAGTTTTATGTGGCTGTCAGGTGGATAATTGCATTTAAGATTTTATTTTAACAGGACAAATCAAAAACAGGAAAACAAAATCAAAGAGATATACAAGTAAAATAAAAAGTCCTTGTATAAAAGTTGTGGGAGGAAGTCATTGCCTGTTTAATTCCACACACACAATAACCTACCTTGTGTCATAATATACCTACATAATATTACAAGATCTATGGATTATTAATAATAATAATAGATATATTAATTTCCTCAGCAGTAAGGAAACAATACTATTCTATATTCAATCACCATTATAATACTGCATGTGATAATCATAGTCATTTGTTTTTAATTGCCAAAAGTGTGTTACATGCTATATTAGTAGCAATAGGCACATATAAAAATCAGATCTGGTTTCCATGAATGACTTTTTTTTTTTTTTTTTAAACTGTTGAAAGACGTAATATTCTGTAATATGCCTTTTAATTAAAAGCTGTTTATTTTTGGTTTTCCCAGAAGAGAAAAATGTGTGTTGTATTATAATATTTTATTTACTATTTAGAGATGTCTAATGGTTATTTTCTTCTGAAGGTACGCAACGTGAGATGCATCAAATGTCACAAATGGGGCCATGTGAATACGGACAGAGAGTGCCCCCTGTACGGACTGTCTGGCATCAACGCCAGCGCTGTCGCTACTGAGGAAGCAGCAGGTTGGACTGGCATGATCTTAAATCTCTCATCTGCAGTTTCTTTATGCATTTCACATGCAACGTAATGCCAGTGGTTTGTTTTAAACCCCAATCCTTATTTATCTCCTGTTAAATTAACCCAAGCTGATTTAAAAAGTGGACATATGAAGTATTTTATTTGCTGAAATGAGTTTTTTTATGACATGTTTCTGTTAAAGCAACAATAGAGAATTTTATGAGTATAAAAAATGTGTTTAACAAGAAACCACACAAGAATAAACACCCGGTTGGGTTTTACTGCGGGAGAAACTAAAGTAAAACTGCATTATGAACAGTTGTAAAGTTAGTTTAATAAGTAATGACTGATTAGTTCTCTTGTTCTATGAAACTGTCTCTGTCGTTAAAGCTGTTGATGTTGTGGTTTAAAGCCAAAAACACCAGATGATGATTACTCCTCCCTTCTGCTTTGAGCTTATAAATCAAAAGATTAAACACCAGATATTTATTTCAATGTTCTGTATCACAGGTAATGATTTGTAGTACAACAGAAGCGGTGTGTTATTCCTCTTATGAAACTGAAACACAAGATTTAACACTGTTTTCATCTCTGTCTCACAAATTCAGCTTTAATGAGTCACGGCAGTTTCACGTCAACAGAATCATAGCCATCTATGGACAAGAGGAAAACTTCATTTGATTTACAACAGTTGTGCCAAAAAGAAGAAAATGAATTTAGAAAAAACAGAATTTCACTGAGGCTTTAGAGACGGTTGGAATATTTTGATGGCAGTGGGTTCACATACTGTATGGTCCCTCTCAGGCTTCAGCTATAGCTCCCAGTCCTGTGCTGATTCTGACTTCTGCAATCAGCCAGTTGAGTATAAAGTAATAATGTTTACCCTGGGAGAGTCCAGTCAGTGGGGTTGATGGTGGAGTGCCGTAATGGTTCCCCTCCTGTGCCGGGAGAAAAAATGTAATTATTGTGTATTCTGATTCCTCTAACTGCTGCTTTGGCAGAGAATGATATTGTATGATTTGCTCAGCCGGACGTGTAGTGAGTTGATTTGATGTCCCATTCTGTTAACAAAACCGCCTGTGAAATTCCCACTGTGGAGATAGTGGATGGTATGGGCTCGACATCAATGGGAGTCTGAGACTGTGATTTGTGCCAACAGGTCCGTCAATGCACCCCTCTGAGTTAATGGCGGAGATGCGAAACAGTGGGTTTGCCCTGAAAAAATGTGTCCTTGATAGGAATGCTACTGTTTGTGATCCATCACAGGTAATTGTCTGTCACACACTGTCATTTTTACACATAGGTCAGTATACAAACACTCACATATACAGTAGTATACCCTTTAGAGAAAGGGAATAATCACCCAGTCTTTAGACAGCATGAAATGATTTGCCATAATGTTGGTGATTGATTCAAGTGATAGATCCGGTACAAAAAGTTTGATCTCTGCAGAGACTGTGCTCTTTGTTCTGATTTGCATAGCAAACCTCAATTTGTTTAAACAGGATTTTGTTGCCAGTGATGAGGAGGATGATCCTGAAGTGGAGTTTCTGAAGTCGCTAACAACCAAGCAAAAACAGAAACTCCTGAGGTAAAACATTTTACATGTGTACATGTGTGACGGCTACAAGAAGAACCTCAGCAACAGTAATACAGAACTAACATTAGTTATCTTGATTAAAACAGGACATTTATTATTTCTAAACACTAAGGTTGCTGTAATCTTTGTTTCTAAACTTTGTAGATGTTTCTCCAATTTATTCATCATGTTAGATTCTTTTAATTAAATTTTAATCTCAAATGACGGTATGGAAACATCTATAAATCATCTAAGTTTATTCTGCTGGTGTTAATCTGCTGTTTGGTCACAAAATGTGTTTTTTTTTTGTTTTTTTTTACAGAAAACTTGATCGGCTGGAAAAGCAGAAGGCCAAGAAAAAGAAAAGCAAGAAACAGAAGAAGAAAAGCAAGAAAAAGCACAAGAAAAAGCAGGAGAGCGACAGCTCCAGCGACTCCTCCAATAACAGCAGCAGTGATAGTGGCTCAGATTCAGACAGTCGTAGCAAGTCTAAGAGCCAGAAGAGGAAGAAAAACAAGAGAGAAGAGTCCTGTCGGGATAACAGCTCTGAGAGCGAGCGACGAGTCAAGAGTCAGAAAAAGGCCCCCTCTCTCAGGAGCAGGTCACAGAGTCCTCGCAACAGACACAAGTGGCCTAAAGAAGAGACTGGAGATTACACACAAAGAAAGATGGAGAGGAGAAGAAGCACGAGTCCACGTCGCAGCCCCGAGAACAAGATCAAGCTGGAGGGAGGTCAAGAGAAAAAGAGGCACAACAGCAGGGACAGGCAGAGGCCTTGCAGCTCCAACACTGGCCTGGACAGAAATAGGAGCTGCGAGAGAGGCAGGGAGGACGGCAAAGACAGGCGTCACAGTGGAGATGAGGAGAAGAACAGAAGAAGCACAGAAGGACGGAAAGGAAAAACAGCTGATGGGAGGAGCAGAAGCCGAGAGAGGAGAGAAGAAAGGGAGAGAAGGAGAATAAAGCAAGAGTAGGGAGGGAAAAAGATAGAGATTTTAAAGAAGACACGTCTTTGTCATGTTTTTCCCTCATAATGTAAATGAAGTAAAAATTATATGCACGTTTTTTTTCCTTTCTAGGATGTATTGTAACAAATTGTGAGTTGTTCTCTTTTTCATCCAGTAGAGGGAAGCAGTGTACAGAAAATGCTCAGAGCTGGTGTTCAGTATGAAAGGCCTAAATGAATTACCATCAGAAGCAATTTGCTGCTGAACCGTTGATGGGAAAATGTTGGACTCATTTTCACTAGACAGAAAATTTATGTCGCTGTGGTTTTTATCTTCCGTTTAGTTTTTCCTCCATTTTTTATAGTCTGTGTGGTGGTTTGGATTAATGCCTGAACAATAAGTATCTTTAATTTTCTGATTAAAATGGTTACCGTATATGCAATGACTTGTTTTTTGCAACAGATGCATGATTTTTTTCAACACAAAAAATGGAAGGAGTGATGACTGTCAGTGAAACCTTTATACACCCAAAAAAAAGCTAAATGTCACTGCGCGATATATGACGATTTTTTTTTTCTTTTATAAATGTGATGCACAGCATCGTAAATCCGCTGCTCCATGTACAAAAATAAAACCTTTTGTCCCACATAATAGCAAAACTTTTTTAATTGTGAATATACATGTCTTATTAATTATATTTTTAAGTTAGTATTTTATATTAATATAAGGTAAAAGACAACTATTAGAACATTAATGAATTTTCTTGGTGTTTATTTTTCTAAATGTTTTTCATTTTTATATAAAATGTCTCAAATGTAACACCAGAAAAAAAATCCTAGGCCTACATATTATTTTCTTAGCAGTTTAATTTTTCTGTTTGGATTTTCTAAATGTAATTCTTTAATGTTTTCGGTTTGCCTTAGTTTCTATATTTTCATTAAATTGAAATTGAAAGCCATAATGTCATAGTTTTACGGCCGTTTCTCTGAAGCCGCTGTTGCACAAAAGGAAATGAAAATAATTTCCCTCGATTGCCTTCTGGTCAATTTAACAGCCTCCTCCAAAAAGCCGCTGTCTGGATGAGATGCTTTTCCATGACGTATTCCTGGATTCACGCTGTAATTATTCCTCCAGCTTTTTCTTTGGGAATCGGACGCTGCGCTGGGTAAGCACAAAGAAGTCAGAGAGCATCCTTGAACCCTTTCAATACGAGGCCACTGATATTCAAATAACACCCAGGCACCATTTGACTGCGACGTGCAAAGAGCATTTAAAATTCAGCATTTGCATGTGACTCCTTGCCCTCTTTTTTTCTCTGAAGTAAAAAAAAAACTGTTCCCGCAACATCTATGTCCTTTCTGGAAAAAGAGAAGAAAGCACTTTTCTTATTCTCGCTCTATCGATTGGTATGCAAATGAAAAGCAGTTAATTTGGACAATTAGAATAAATATTCGGGACCTTTGTCAGAGAAACCCCCGGTGGAACCACCACGATAAAGTGAAGCTGAACAAAAGATGTCGCGGAGATTAATTAGATATTTGATAAGACACGAATCCCTAATCGCAAATACAAGACACATGGGGCTGCGCTGTGCTCCAAGTCATAATTAATACCATTTAACAAGATTTTCATTCTGGCATGAAATGTCTTTTCCGGGGCATTAAACATTGATTTATTCCATAGGGGAAAACAGTGAAATTCAACGTATTGAAGGTAAGTTTAAGGGACTAAAGAGGCGAAAAAATATCAGAGCAGGTCAAATAAATTATAGCTATTCAAAACTAAAAAACAATATATAAACTATACATCACACATGAGCAGCCTTTTGTAAAGATGTTTTAATTACGATAAAATGAAAGTCTTATACGTGTGATTTTATACAGGTAAACATTTATATATAGATTTTTAAGCAAATGAATAAAATGGTTAACCAAAGTTTAAAAAAGCTGTGTACATACATATCCACAAAGTGCGTCCAAAGTAAACTCCCTGATTTCCAGGATACCAACACGAATAAAAACAATCATAGCCTAACATTTACATGAAAAAACACGTATTTAGTCATCAATATACAGGATGTAGCTCACATTGTCCAAAGTTCAACAGGTCTCGCGCAGCTTCAGGAAACATTTGTGAGGAAAGATTTCCAAAAGGCCTACAGTAAATCAATCTGAGCTTTCTCTTTTCTTTTTTTTAAGGATGAATTTACGAATAAAACACTCATCACGCCAGTGGAGAATATGTTTTCTTTCTCTTTCTCTCTTTTTTTTTTTTTTTGCATTCGCCTCCTGAAACGTTTTCTTCTTAAATGTGTGTAATTGTATATCAAATATAGGACCCGTTTTCATACCTGTGCAGTTTTCTACCTGCTCTTTTCTCTCTCTTTGTTTATTTTTTTAGATAAAGCCTTTTAGGGCTCGTCGTGCGGAGACGGATCCTTAATTCTGGGGTTTACTCCCTCTAAAATAAGTTCTGGGGATTCGGACCTCGGGGTCTCGAGGTTACTGGTGTCGGTGTCACTGTCGCTCCCCTTCTTGCCTCCACCACCTGCCGTGTGTGTTTTGATGTGCTTGCTCAAATGGTCACTCCGCATAAAGCGCTTGTTGCATACCGGGCACGCAAACCTTTTCTCACCGGTGTGGGTGCGAAGATGTCTCTGGAGCTCATCAGACCGAGTGAACCTTTTGCCGCAGAAAAGCCAATTGCACACAAAAGGCCGCTCGCCGGTGTGCCATCTCAAGTGCGCTTTGAGGTGAGATGTCTTTCCGTACACTTTACCGCAGCCGGGAATGTGACAGCTGTGGAGTCCCTTTCTCCGCAGACTGGCCCCGGCGGGGCCAAGCCTTTCAGCCTCCTGGCAGTTTGGACAATCACACGTTGCTCTGCCGGAGTACCGCCTGGATGACCTAGAGGAGCTACTTATTCCTGAGCTGCCCCCTGAAATCATAGCATTGGCAGCAGAAGTGTCTGTGTACGTGGGGATGACTGTTTTGAACCCGTCCTGCGTTAACAGGTGCTGACTGGTGGACAGGAGATGAGACGCAGACGGGCTGATTCCAGTGGAGCTGAACGCGGAGTGGGTCAGGGATGAGAAGTCCGGATTGTAGCCGCTCAGTTGTGAGTGGATTGCCTGGGGGGTGCCGGAGTGCAGTGAGGTCTGAAGGGTGCCCGCGGGATTCTGGACGTCTAACCACGACCCCGGGTTAGTGTGGACATCCCACCACGAGGACGCCCCATTGGCAACATCACCAGAGATGGTGGAGTGGAACCCGGACTTGTACCACGACTCGTACGGGTGCGCCATCCCAACCCGCGGGTATAGAGTCTCTGCGGATGTGTGGACTTTAGAAATGAAAGCAGACTGGCCAGGCTCCTGTGTTGTGACGCTCGCAGAGTTGGAAAACAGACCGCTGTACTCGGTGGAAAACGCGGAGGAAGTCGGGGAGGTGGAGGCGAGGCAAAAGGCGCTGTTGCCTGCGCCACTGGTGGGTGTAAGTCCTGTCGATGCGCGACTCGTTGCCACCGTGAAACCGGGCAAACTGGATCCCAAGTTACAGCTGGACGATGATCTTTTCCAAGGATGAAATCCACCTTTAGAAAAAGCACTGGAGTCAGGTAAAGTTGTGAGGGGACTGGTGTTGCCGATTTTGTTGCAAGTTGCAGCTAGCATTGCTAGGGGTGTAGTTCCAAACCGTGGTTCTTCCTGGGAACAAACAAACAAACAAAAACAAAACAGAAAAAGGTTAATTTTAAATAAGCGAAGACAAATGGGAGGTTTTTACTTTACTCTGAGACAACTGGAGCAAAAAACGTGGCCATAACAAAAGTACTAAAAACATTTTAGTCTATTTTGTTCGCTCCAATGTTTTTGGAGAGAAGAGTTTTTTTATTATCATTATCAAATAAACGTGCAACAAAACAGGCTTGAAAAAATAAATAAATACAGATCATATTAACTCTGCTTGGTAGATTAATTTCAAAGCCACCCCAAAGTTTGAACAGAGTTAGTAAGAAGCAGGATAGCAGCTATAAAGGTTCATATAAAGAATAAACATCTGCATAAAGCAATATTATAATTCCCATCACGTTATATGCAATTTATTCACTACAAGCTATAAATTACGTCTTCACAAAATCAGCAAACATTTGCTTGAACAAGAAAGAAGGAAAACCCAAACTTTACGGAGAAACTATTGCGCGTAGATCAAAACTTACCCCAAGTATAGACGTAGCCATATCCAGGGTGTGTGCCGTGATGAGAGTGTTGGCGATATCTACGCTGTAAGGATGTAAACTGACTCAGATTCACCGTGTTGACTCGGGTCACACGGTTTCTCTCCCTGGCTCGCTGCTCCTAGCACTACCTAGTTGTAGCGAGCGTGTTCTTTGAAGTACAGCTGGAGAGGACGCGCAGCCAATCAAACAGCTGCATTCATGGCTGTGGTTTGAAGCCAGCCAATCAGAGACACGACCGCAGACAGAAACACCAAAAACCCCGCCGTCAATCATGTGTTGTGCAGCCTCCGCTCAGACTATCATACAAGACAAGATTTGTTTTTTTTTCTGTGTTTTTTTTAATGCAGAGTTATTTTTATGTATTCTCACACGAAGGCACAATGTCTCCTTTCTTTGCAGATTTCAATTCGCTTGTCAAAATCTCCACGAGGTAAGCCTTTTAAAACTTCTTAAACGATTTGCGAATTGCAGCAGCGTTGCTTTAGATCTGTGCCTTCCCTTCTTAGTTTCAATATTCAGATCATGATCAACACGTCATAGAGAAATTGTTGACTTAAGCAGACTGTCAGAGCGAAAGTCAACTCAGGATTGACTTTATATCCAAATAGCGCGTTTCCATGTGGGTTCTGGTGTGTTGGCAGGACCCGGTGCGTTGTATTATATATATAAAAAAAAAAAACAATCAGTTCGAACTGGAAAAATAATTGATGAAGTCAAGAATCGGGTCTGACGCCTTAAAATTCACCTGTCAAAGCAAACTTTAGAGTGAGGTGAGAGAAAGCATCATTAAGAATA
>JBAMHV010000013.1:12536772-12548142 GCA_037177535.1 Pseudomugil gertrudae
TAGTATAGTATAGTATAGTATAGTATAGTATAGTATAGTGTAGTGTAGTGTAGTGTAGTGTAGTGTAGTGTAGTGTAGTGTAGTGTAGTATAGTGTAGTGTAGTGTAGTGTAGTGTAGTGTAGTATAGTATAGTATAGTATAGTATAGTATAGTATAGTGTAGTATAGTATAGTATAGTATACAGTCATTTGGCAGACGCTTTTATCTAAAGCGACTTACACGTTATTTTAAACCATTTTAACCATAGCTATTATAACCTGGTATAACATGGTATAACATGCATGTGTTGTGGGTGTGAGGAAGCCAGAGCCCGGAGAAAACATGGGGAGAACATGCAAACTCCACACAGAAAGGTCACTGGACAACCCGCCCCAGCCTGGGCTCAAACCAGCAACCTTCTTGCTGTGAGGCCACAGTGCTAACCACTGTGCCACCATGATGTCTTAATTCAAATATGAGTCAGAAGCACGTGGAGGAATTTGGAACACAAATACATCAATGATCACAATAAATACTTTGTTGATTGATGTCCTTGATGCCAAAAACATAACTAGAAATTGGTTACAAATAAGCGGTAGAAAAAGGATGGATAGTCTACCTCAAAGACAATTTAGTTCAAAATAGTTACACTCCGTCATGCAACATCTAACATAAAATTTGGTTGGTATATCCTTTAAAAATGTATTTATGTGACACAAATCATTGTAGGGTGAATTAGAAATATGATGGCCATTGATGAAAAGTCTTTGCTGAGTTTCAGCAGTAAACTGTCCAAAACCTTTTGTTCCAATCATAATATATCTTCATTGATACGCTGTGTCTGAAAAAAACATTTTAAACAAAGCCCAAAGGGAGTGTGCCTCACATACAGGGAATTTCACATTATGTTGAGAACATTATCTGAGTACAAGGAGGCTCATATTCAAATGAGATTGTGGGTACGAACAACTTTTTATGGTTTAATATTTCATTTAATCTTGCTAGGGTACTGATTAATGAAATAAAGTACCTTTTCTATTGACATGAATCTCATTTAGATTTCTGATTTGATGAAGACTGCGTTATCAAAAAAAGCAGGATGCAAAATGAATGAAAGGGTGTGCAGTTTTGTGAACACCATCAGCTTCTCCTTTTTGGATTATCTAAATTAATTTGCTTGTTACCAAATAAAAACATTTCTTTGTGCTTTTTCAGTCGACCATTTCTGTGGCTTGACACTTTTTTGGTGAGAAAAAAATCAATCTACATTTGCATGAGGATTTAATACATAAACTCTGGAAGTCTGAAGCAGCTTTAGGGCTATAGGTCTTACATAAAGCAAACAATCATTTCAATTTGAACTGGTTAAAGGATGAAGATGAAAAGTCCTGGATTATAGTTAACTGCCGTGCCATTACTGCTCACTATTGTCTGTAGCTTTTGAGTACACTTGAGCAGCTTATGCCATAGAAAATGAGTCTTTTTGTGATCACAACATGTGGCAGCATATATTGTTAATCTTCCTCGACAGCTGTGATCAGATATTTAAATTGCCTTCACAATTCTCAATTTTAATATTGATCTATTTTGGGATTATTTAAACTTGTGATTGGCGTGATACTTACCAAACTGTTTTTGACAGAAGTGCTTAAATCTTTGTTACATGATAATCTTTCTCTTGTTTGGAGGTTTTGTTTTACTTCTTAAATGTGCGTTTTGCATAATTTACTGAAGGGTTTCATGCACTCTATTGAAGGATCAGGCTCTACACAGCAGCTCTTTCAGATGTTTTGACCTAACTGCTGTTTTTATTTTCAGGAAGTCAACCTTTTTCAACGTGCTGACAAAGAGTCAGGCTGCAGCTGAAAATTTCCCCTTCTGCACCATTGACCCAAATGAAAGCAGAGTGCCCATTCCAGATGAACGCTATGATTTTCTCTGCCAATTCCACAAACCTGCCAGGTATGGGGTCTCATCGTTCACACATTATGCACCCCTCACATCTGCAGTCTCTGATGGTCCTCTAGCTATAGGTATGAGAAATCATTTAACATTGCTGCTGAAATGTAGCTGTATGATGGGTTCTGTATGATGTTAGATTGCTGCTGTACTCTCTTTTCAAAGATAAAAACATAACAAAAAAAGAAAACACTCTTTTCATTCATGTTTAGGGAGGCTGTTTAAGCAGATTGAATTAAGTTTGCTGTACTACTTCATACGGGGTCTATACTATAATTCAAAACATGTACAATAGGCTTAATAACAAGCAATAAGAAAACAAATGAAAATATTTGTAGAACAAATAAACAAAATGTTTATTTTTGTTAAAGTCTTTTTTACAGCTTGTTTACACTGAATATTTTAAAAAATATAAACATGGCTATATTTTATATGTCTCTTATAAAATATGTAAATGAAACTATGATGATTTTTTTAAATTGGTGTAAAATTAAAATTGTTAAATTTTAAGAAATGAATCAGTATTTCCTTCTGAGGCTGGTTTTACAGCCAGCTTAGAGTTGCTCAGTCAATATTTTCTCAAGTTAAATCATCTGCATGTCAGCTAAAGCTTGATAGAACAGATTCACTGAACAGGAACAGGATCCAAATCACCCCGGTAAATCCACAACAGTTCAGCTGAGAAAGAAAACTTTCTGCGATGGCCCAGTCAAATCCGGACTGAAATGTGAGATGGAAGCAAAAGAAAGCGATAGACAAGGGCCTGCAATATTATTAATAACAGGGGTCCAAAATTCCTCCACAACAAAGAAAACATCTGTAGGAGAGTGACCAGAAAACATTTTGCTTCCAGAAAAAACCCAATAAAGTATTTGTGATACTTGCCAAACATAAGAGAGAGGGTACTCCACTCAACTGAACTTGTTGACCATTAAGGAAAATTCTGTGCATGATGCAAGGCATTATCCCAAGAACTCCACAGCAAAGTATGGTGGTGGAAACATCGTGCTGTGTGGATGTTATTGTTTATTAGAGTAGGGAAGATTGATCAGAATAGAGAGAAATAATGGATGATGCTGAATACAGACTATTTATTGTAACACCCCTCCAAATTTTAGACACAAAGAATTTTAACTTGGTCAGAGCAGCACCTTTCAGCATATGATCAAAAACACATTGGAAAAGCATTTTAATGTCTTAAAATTACCTATAGTCAACGCCTCTGCTCAGTTTGTCAGAGAAACCACAGTACGCCTTAACGATTGCAGGATACCTGCAGATCCCATCATGGAGCAGTTTTAGTAGGAAAAAAAGCAAAAACCTCAATGGTATATTCAGAAAAATGCAAAGAGACTTCCAGCCATTATAGGACATATTAATATATGTATATTAGTATATGCTGTGTGGATGCATCATGCACATCATGCATATATATATATATATATATATAGTGTAAAGCGCTTTGAGTGGTCGATAAGACTGGAAAAGTGCTATATAAGTATGAATCCATTTACCATTCCATTTAATTAATACAAGCTTCCTGAAGCATGCTACCTATGTAATTCCAGATCTTTATGTTACATTACATTCATCAATCTAGCTGAAGCTTCAGTGATTTACATGGAATTATAACATTCTACTCTTTTGAGAGAAACCCATAATACATTTATAAGATAAAGTGCAAGAAGAATATGTAAGAATTGGAGGATGTCCAGATAGGAGGTGTTCTATTATGAGAAATAAAAACAATGAGATCATGTGTGTAGACCACATCTCACTTACCAGGGCAAATTAACTTTTTTTTTGTTACAGCAAATGCTGCTGCCTCCAATTGAACAGAGGATTAGACATTAAGGCCAAATATCACCCAATTTTCAACACAAATAAAGAGCTGAAATACCTGCTTGTTCACACTTAGTCAATTTTTTTTATCAAGCTTTGCTTAAATCTTAAGATGACTGAACATGTCAAACCTTTTCACAAGAACTATTTTGACTTGTTAAAGTTAGTTGTGTTTAGGTTAAATTAACCCTATAAAGCTAAACATACAGTTTCTGAGACTATTTGCATCCCTTTATGATAGAAACTTTGATCAAGACCCTGTTATACAAAATCTGACACTTGTGTCCTGCCTCCTAATAGAAGTCAACACTACAATGATTCTGACTTATCACACAGTGTTAAAAAATGCAAACAAAATTCACCCTAATAAAAACAGCCAAAAAAGACCTCAGATTTAAAAAAAGGTCTTTTCTTCCTAGTTTTTCTTGAAGGTTGGGCTTTAAAGGGTTAATGATGACTAAGTTACTCACTCACAACACAGGATTAAAGGGCCCATATTATGCTCTACAGTAAATGTGCAGTTGTGTCTGTTTTCAGTGAGTTTGCTAATGTGTCCCCCCAGTACATCAAATGTAGTAGTACCTCCGGAAAACATGTGGGCAATATGAAACAAGGTAACTAGCAAGTGACCATAAAAAAAAAAACAAAAACAAGCAAACGGCATGATGTAATTAATAGTTGCATGCAGACCACCTCTGAATCTGTTTATCACTCGTTTTGATCATGAACATGACCATGTTCTCCACGACATCATGTTTGCTATTGTCTAAAAGTGATGTTTGGATTTGGACTTGAACTTTTTGGACTTGGACACTGCAGCTCTTATCCAAAACAGCCAACCACTGAGAGCAGTATGGTATTATGTCACTTGTGTGGGCCTTACTATGACCTAAAGTAGATCGTTTTCTTACTCTACCAAAAAGACACAAGAACGATATCCACTTCAGTGTGAGGTGAAAGCTGTCATTGTAGTCAAGAACAGGGTTTTGGAAATGTGCCTCTTCTCTAATCTCTTTGTTTGCTGAGGAAACAAACTGAGAAAGCTGAGAAACACATTGCGCTACTGTACGACTTTGAGCACACGTGATCTGCCGTGATCACGTGTGCTAAAATGACACTTATTGATCTGGAAATTTTTACTATAATACTCATGCTATTCAGCTGTATGATGGTCCCTGTTCCATATCTGCATCGGTTTAGGGGTCCTTGGCCTGGAAAATGCAGACAGTCTCTGATCTAAAGCACAAGCAGACAATACTGAGGGAAGATCTTAAGCAGAGTAGCCAGTAAACCAGTAAGTACAACTAAAATGTAGTTTCATTCTGTTTGCTGTGGCTGTGTCCTGCACAAGAATGGAAACCAGCAACACCATTGTGTTGCAATTTAGAATACCAGTTTACTGGATAACCTAAGTTGCATTGTTTTGGTATTGTGGGAAAAAGCCAGAGTACCTGTAAAGAACCCAAATATGCACAATGAGGACCTTCTGCACACAGGAAGACTGCTGAGGTTCAAAGTAAAACCTTTCTTGTTGAATGGTGACAACGCAGCCAGTTTTCCACCAATAATTTAGAGATTGTGACATATTTGTGTACATATTATGTACATATTATATGGTTGTGGGTTTACTTTCCCACAGCAGACCAATATACCCCAATGTATGCAGCCATAAGTCTTGACAAAACACATATAAATATAGAAAATCATCCTGAAGTTTACACATCACTAAATCTGTCATTTAAAATTAGAACTACATCTAATCACACATAACAAAGAAAATCATTTTGATTCTTTAATTTTACAGCAAAATCCCAGCATTCCTCAATGTTGTCGACATCGCTGGCCTGGTGAAAGGTGCTCACGCTGGCCAAGGCCTGGGAAATGCCTTCCTGTCTCACATCGGGGCTTGCGATGGCATCTTCCACATGACACGTGAGTTATACTGTAGCTTACCTTAACACACAGAATGTTATATCATCAACAAATAACCTAAAAAATGTGTGAAGTATCAGAATGATGCAACTGATCCTGCTGAGAATTACCCACCAGATCTTTGAAAGCAAATGTCATGGTTTTACTGAGCTGTGCTAGCAGGGCATCTTGTGTGGTAGGTGCCAGGACCAACATACACTGAACGGACCAAACCTCACATTCCTATGGGGTGGATCCCTGAATGAGAATCCCTGGAATGGCTTTAGAGTTCACAAAGCTACTGGCACATTCTGAGGGTTGGGAACATTAATGTTGCGAAGGAGCACTACATGTTATTATTATATCATTTCTAACATTACTTCTGCTTTATTACAAAGGAGCACATAGGAGGTAAGTGAAAAAATAATTAATGTGTACATTTTTTTCTTCCCCATGTAGCTCTCTTACATAGTTGTGAGATTTTCTTCCATCTCACATTTCCAGTAATATTCTTTTGATTTGATTGGGAATACTGTCTGTACAGTCTCATTCTATCTCTCTGTCTCTGACAGGATCCTTGTCTTAAACAGTTAAAGTGTTTCAGTGCAGAGGTAAATGTAAAAATCTAAATTTGTTTGCTGGTTGTAGGTTGTTATTGACTTTTTTTACAATGTGAGCCCTGATTAGAATCTGTGGTTGCAGGCAGAGGCGATAGATAGCAAGAGTTAAGACTGAGGCCATTTGTATCGTTTCTCATGTTGTCTTTATGCATCAAAAACATGCTGCATCTGTTGTAGTGCACCTCTAAAGGAACGTTTCCTCAAATGGTGTTTCTAAGAGGTGGGACTGAAAGATGTCCACCTACTGTGAAGGTTCGTGATTAATTACAAAGAAGAACGTGACTCATTCATTCAGACCAGCTGTTGCAGCTTAAGGTTTTAATGACTTTACCCATAATAAAAATCAAATAGGGTTGTCATTGCATTTTTTAAAATTTTTCGCCTGCTTTGTTTTGTTTTTGTTTGTTTTATGTTTCACTTTGTTTTGTTTGTGAGATCAGATCCCACAAATGATAATTAAAACTAGCTTAAATACTTTTAATCTTCCTGTGGCTTTCACTCAGCCTCGAGTTCCTTTGGTGATCTTTAAATATTGTCCAACATGAAAAGACTAAAACCAACAATAAATTCATTTTTAATGGCACTGTCTGTTTCTAAGACTTTATTTATCTAATTCCTCTCTCCCATTAAGTTTTACTGTTTTTCTAAAATGATTAAAAACACTTCACTGAGCCACACTGTTGCATCGACCGACATTCTACTTCCATAAAATTTATCAAAGACAAAAATCTAACCACCATCTTGTTACCCATTGGTTGATGAACCATTGCAATGAATGGGTTTTGTGTAAGTCTATGGTTAGTTTAGGTTTTACAAGTCAGACATGACATCAGAGAGACAAATCTGACTCAGAACCTTTAAATGCTTTGTATTTTTTACTGTAAACAGCAACAGGAATCACATAGACACCCTGAATTTTGCATAAATGTTTCTCTTTTAATAAGTAATGTGTGCTGTGTGCTCATCATTAACAGAATATGTAACTATAGCTCATCTGAGGGGACTGATCCACTTTGAGGATTCAAGCAGCCTCCATGTATTTTTAGCCCCTTTCTGTTTTTTTAACAGTTAAATTAACAGCAGTTTCATTTTCCATATTTTTTCTGTCTAGAAATAGTTCCAATAATGCTTGAGTGCACCTGTTCATGCTCAAGTATCTGTCTAATTTATCTGTTTGTTTGCTTAAAGAATGCACGCAAAGCTTATTTACCATTTAAAATGTCTAACAGTATGATCAGTTTAAAAAGATGTTTGACTCGGATCAATGCATCAGTATTTTCGTAAACCAGCTTTTTGGTAATGATGCACTGTTTTCTGCGCTCCAGATGCACAGAAGGTTCAATGGGGTCACCAGAGCATCCTCATTGGAGTTCATCTTAACATCTCAGAAATCCTCTGAGTACCCTAATCAGAACTACAGGAATTACTGAAACACTGACGTGAAGCATGGGGTATGCAGAAAGATTTAGGAGGACCAAGTAAGCAAAGTGTTAATGTCCAAATGCAAAATTAATGCTGGACAAAAGTGAATAAAAACAGAAAGCTCTAACAGGAACAAGCAAAGGTTGATGTCAAATTCTGACAATATAGATATGTCCAAAGATCCAGATACCTGGCATAATAAGATTTTTATGGGATGAAGACAAAACAGAAACAAATAAGACTAAAACAGCATAAGCACATTTACATATTAAACGAAATATTACAAAGACAATATTGACAATGAGAGAAGCACCATGCTTGCAGTTAAACAGGATAATTTACTAAAGAAAGCTAATTTAAAACAAATATGGAACAAAACACAAGATGCACAATTAACTGAAATGTGCAAGGACAAAAAACAAAAACAAAACAGGAAGTGTGACAAAGAAACAGACAACTAACTTTCACTTTTAAACTGTGACAAAGAACACCTTTTTCTGCATTTCATTCTCTGCTGCTCTATAACACAGTGTTTATCATGTCTGCCTTGCATGGTGTCTGAAGACCTGACAACAGGAAAGGCTGTGTTTGGTTTAAGGGCCTTATAAGCCATCCTTGATACCACTGCTGTTGTTTCCTTCTGCTGTGATTCTCTATTGTTCCCATATTTATGGATTTGTTCAAACTTAACAAATTCCAGTTCTCTTTCAAATCTCAGTTTGTCCAATGTAACCCCTTGTTAAATCCCTCAGTACCAACGGTAGTACACCCCTCACTGATGGATGTGTTCAGCTGACACACACATCAGGTGATGTGACCTGTGTTGAAGAACCAAAAACAGATAGTTTGACCCATTTCTGACATTTGGAATTGGATAAGATAGTTATCAGTTTATTTAGGTAGCACTGGATATGCCACAAAGGCGAAAGTTGCATTTTGCTTGACAACACAGAAAATCCTTTAAAATGTGAGCAAAATTTACTTTCTGCTGCTTCGGGATTGCTATATATGATTATGGTAGGAGATACTGCAAGCTTTAATGAATAAAACCCACATCCCTTTCTTGTTGTTTACCTTTGTTTGTGTTTTCTGAGGGGATTTTACATCCTGTAAAACGTATACTATATATCAGTTTTTATCAACCCTATCTCATGCAAAACATGCTTTAAACAGTCTTTAACTTGAACCACATGTATATACCAGCTCCTCACCCAAAAACCAACTGGTCTTTCAGATTAGTCAAAGAAGACAAACATTCCCAACAATCGGAAATAGAAATCGAAAGCTTCTTCTGTCTGTGCTTGTGCAACTATTCACTCTGGCATGTCATTGTTTCCACTCCTGTCAAGTCTTAAGAAACAATGTGGTTTATTTCACAAGTTGAGCATTCAACATAGCTGCTTTTGTTTGGTAATTATATATATCTAAGCAAAGTGCAATGCTAAAGACACTGCTTTTATATAGCTTGATTATATGCTTGTGGGGATAACACTATTTTGTCTCAAGAGTGGTATGTTTTCGTCTGGGAGCGCATTGAAGAGTTTGTGTACTACAGAGAGTTTCTGCTGGTCCTGTCAGGAATTATTTTATGGTCTGCTGTTCAGTGTTGGGTTACAACTACCAGTACATATTGTGCAGAGCAGCAAAACCTGTTCTTTACATTATGTTGTTCATTCACTTACTTCAAAAATGCACAGAGGATTTTCTGTCAACAATACATTCAATAGACTGTTTAATTAAATAATAAAATCTAAAGCTAATTTAGCCAAATCCATGTTTTTTTATCGTTATGGTTTTCAGGTATTCTCACTGCAGCTGCAGTGACTGGAAAGCTATTGAAGCGTTTGCTGTTTACTGACAAAACACAGACATGTTCTCCTTCATCTACTCTCTGTTTCCCACCAACAACTCTGCCAGCTCACCTGGCCTTATTCCCAGATGTTTGGTTCCAGCAATTAGATGTTTGAATGCTCACACGGTGCTCCCCTGTCACTGCTGGAAGCCTCTACTTCACAGTATATGAGGACTTATTTACAGCTACATGGCACTCTCTGAGAATTCGCCTGAAGATACCACGATAGAGCATACTTCAATCTTGAGGGACTTTCTTTTGTTCTGTGGTTGGCCAAGTTGAAAGCAGTTGTTGTTTTTGGCAGACACTTTTTTTCCTACTGTGACACACACACACACACACCCAGTGCATAGACTCTCCTTCTAGTGAGACTCTCCTATGTTTCCTCTATAGTTTGAATGTGCAGATTAACCTTTTAGTGAAGGAAGTTAGTTGGTTTCATGAGACCTCAGCAATATTCATATTAAAAAGAAAATACATCCTCATTTATTTCTAATGTTTTACATATTAGATCAGATTATAAGATAAAATAAAATTAGCCTTGCATGGACTGGTGACCTGTCCAGGGTATACCTGCCTGTTGCCAGTTTAATGTTGGGATAGGCTCCAGTTTTCTCACCACCCTGAATTAGACTAAGCAGCAAAGAAAATGGATGAATAATAAAATAAAAAAGGCAACTAATCTTCTGGTGATGTTTCATTTTCTGCATCAAGTGAGAGGTGCCTATGTCCCTTCAAAATGTACCAAATTGTGTGCGCACTGGACGCAGAAGACTGACGAAACTGTTTGTCTGTCTGCAATTGGTTTATACTGGTTTGAATATGAGCTACATGGTGGTGTAGTGCTTAGCAGCACTGGTGCCTCACAGCAAGAAGGTCACTGGTTCAAGTCTTGGATTAGATAATGGCCTTTTCTGTATTGCAGTTTGCATGTTCTCTCCGTGTTCGCATAGGTTCTCTCCGATGCTCTGGCTTCCTCCCACTGTAATGCATGTTTGAAAATTGTCCTTAGGAGTGAATGTGTGTGTGACTGGTTGTTTGTCCCTCTGTGTTGGCCCTGACATGGACCGGCGGCTTGTCTAGGATGTAACCCGCCGCTTTCTCAATGAATGCTGGTATAGGCTCCAGCTCTGCATGACCCTAAATTAAATTAAGCGGTATGGAAAATGAATGAATGATTTATCCCCTTGCCTTTCTTTTATTAAACTTTTTTTAAATATATATTTTACTCATTTATTCATTTGTTTTGATCAGACTTTTATTCTAATTTCTTGTGTCCAAAACATGACTAGTGACTAGTGAAAAACATGACTTGATTTGATAGTGCTTAGATTTGAGGCTATTAAAATAATGAACCTGATTATTATAAAAACAACTGTTGCAAGCAAACTCGATTGACTTTTCAGACAGAAGTAATTTATGACTCACTGACACCGGTAACGCTGCTCCCTCTGCATTCTGCCTTATCACTCACCAACTCGCAAATTCTCAGACTTGACAAACATCCAAGACACTTCACTTCAGCCCAATGAGGAAATATGTCAACTGCTGGTTTATTGTTTGAAAAGTCAATATTGGCTATAAAAGACAGTAGACCTAGTCCAAACATAGTGAAGTAAAACTGGTTAAAAAAAAATAGAAAAAATATCTACCTATGTTATAATCCTAAAGCCCATATTTAAGTGACCTTTGTGTTTTAAGTAAGTTTATACTTAATAAAAAGAAGCCATAGTCCTGTCATGATGGTGCAGTGTATATATATATATATATGTATGTATATGCAT
>JBAMHV010000013.1:12548242-12581536 GCA_037177535.1 Pseudomugil gertrudae
ATATACACTATAATGTGTGTGTGAATAGTGAATATGTGTGTTTTAGTGGTGTGTTAAGCAACAAACACAATACAGTCAAGACACTGTGGAGTCACTATCAATGTATCTAGTTATCTGATAGTGTAAGACTGTAACATAGGTTGAAAATCACAGCATGGGTGGAAATGAGCTTCTTTGGAGAGTACCGGTATATGCTTGTCTAGTTTATAATAATCCACAGTATCTTGGCTGCAGGGAGTTTAACAATCATTCTAATCGAACTAGTAGATTTTCCACAAAGGTGCTAAGAGACATGTCATTAAAAAGCCCTAACAGGAGAGTTATCAGATTAGTAACTTATTAGAAGTTATCGAGGGAGTTGATCAGACATTTCAAGAAAGAAAACCTGCACTGTATTTTTGATATGGCCTAACAGGGTCAGTTCACATGTGAGTAAACTATTTTAAATGTACATATACATTGTCCTGATCTGATAATATGACAAGCAACAAAGGGCCAGGTGGGGCGGGATTTGAGCCACAGTGGGTGGCTGTGACGGTTACGCATGTAGTAGAGCGGGTTATTGCCTAACCAGCAAGTTAGTGGTTCAAATCCCAGCTCTGGTGTCCACATGTCGAAGTGTCCTTGAGCAAGACACTGAACCCCGAGTTGCTCCCGGTGCTGGGTCACCGGTGTGTGAATGTGTGAGTGTTTGTGTGAGCGAATGGGTGAATGTGTCTGATAGTGTCAAAGCGCTTTGAGTGCACTAATGTGTAGAAAAGTGCTATACAAGTACAAGACCATTACAATGGCCGACTCGGGATATGACATGACATCTTGACGGGGTCAAGGAAGAGATTTAGGGCTGCAAGGCTGCAGCCAAGCTAAAGGCTAAACTAGTGGAGAATCGGAGGCGTCACAATCCACCAATTCCCTCCATTATCATGGGGAACGTTAACTCGCTGCTGAACAAGTTCGACGAGCTGTCCGCACTGTACAACCAGCGGACTTACCAGAAGAGCAGCTCGATCACCTTTACGGAGACATGGCTAAACCACCTTGTACTGGATGCTAACGTGGACCTGCAGGGATTCACTGCTGTGAAAGCCGACAGAGACACCAAAGCGAGAGGAAAAAGTAAAGGTTGGAACTCATCATGCATGTCAACAATTGCTGGTGTAATCCAGGACATATCTCCTAAAGACAGTCTTGTGTTGGCTGTGTTCTCAAACTGCTAGCTGTTAGCCTGCAGCCATAGTATCTGAGTCCAGTCATGTGATCACCATCTGTGTTTACATTCTCTAAAAGCAGACGCAGCCCCTGCAAATGAGAAGATCCATTCTGTCATAGCAAGGCTGCAGACTCAGCTCCTATTCTATGTATCTTAATTTTATTCTTTTGAATTGAATATTCTTCCTTTGTTTATGTACAAGCTGCTGGAAACCGTATTTGCCTGAGGGAGTTATCCCAAAGAGATAAATAAAGTTACGTCTTATCTTAATATCAGCACAAGTAATGCTGACATTTCCACTCAAGAAATATTATCTTTAGTAATCTGAAGAAGGCTTGTGATGAAAATCAGTATCTCTCAAAAAACTCAAGTAAATGTGTGTGTTATTGTTGGAAGTGAATGCATCAGTGAGTGTATTGGTGCTGATTAAAAGAAAAAGCTACAATGCTGATTGGCTGCATGGATACTGACACAGTTTTGCATTTACCTGCTACATTTAATGCTGACACCAAAGCCCTTATTCGGTGTTGATCTGTGATGCCAATCGGTTTTGACAAAAAGGCCATTTGTGATAAATCAGAGACAAAACTCATTATCCTATATTTAATAAACCCCAGACTTGGAAAGTCAGAACACTAAAATTATTCAATAACTCCACGTGACCATGGTGCAACACTGACAAAACTAATCGGGCAAAAGCCACCAAATGACTTTTGTTTGTCAGGTCAAGAATAAGAAAAAGAATATTTTGGGTTTCTGTTTATACATATCTTTTGTGTAACATGTAAATTAATGCTTCTACACTTTAATTGAATTCAACTAAGCAATGCAATTTGTTGTGATGTTTGCATTGATTTTTCTTTGAGATCTGAACGTTTGTTTCAAGGTGCCATTCCTTGTAGTTTCTTAACATTTATTATTTATTTTTTTAACTTATGTCGTAGCCATATATGCAACACAGCATACAGTATACCATTGCTTCCCCACAACCTTATGTTTTCTTCATTAAACTTTGGTGCAACATGGAAGGTGATCATTTTTATTGGTCCACTTAGCATACCATGTTAATACATTCTTTTTACTTATGAAGCTGAAACTGTTTTGTAGCTACAGGACTTTGTAGCATTTGTCGATTCATCCTGCATAGAGAAATTTAGTCAGTGCAGGCAATGATAATGCATCGGTATGTGTAAATTAATAGAAATTGGAATAGGAGGGTCTACTTGGTATTTAGATAAACTGTGACAACAAATGCCTTGATATGTGTCACTTATTATAAACTCTAATCTGTTATCTTCCATAGTCTATAATAAGACATTTTCATTCATGAGTTTGGACTTCCTGTCTGCTATATTTGCTGCACCTCTATTTTTCCATGATGGCTTTTGAATATAGTACCTGCATAATATGAATTTAACCACATGTAGACTGTTTAATCCTAACTAATCTAACTCTTCCTATGATTACACAAATACTGATCCTAGCTCTTACGTCTTGTGCACACACTTATATTATATTTAGAGTGAGTATACAAACATCTGTGCTGTGCTATGTGTGGTTCTTTGCTTGTGCTGGGTGTTGTTTTAACCAATACTCTCAGTCATTTAGCTGTGGTGGGATCATCCTTTTGTGTGTTTTCAGGCTGGGCTGAGGTGCTGTCATAGCATTTAAATGAGCATTTTGCTTCAGGGAGAATGAAGAGTTTTTGTCAGCCTCCACTCATCGTGGATGATTAGAGAAAAATGTCTACCCATCTTGACTGGAGACCGCCACAGCTCCAGATAACATGCTCGGTGATTGAAGGTCGCAATATTTTGAATTCTAATGGGCCTGCAAGATGAATTGCCTGAAATAGACTGTAGAATCCTCCCGCTTCCTCCTCATGCCCCCCTTGCCTGTCCACTGTGAAAAGAACCACTGGGAATGGCAAGGCCCGATGATCATAGAATTATTGGATGGTGATTCTACACCCTTCAAAAGGGAGTTGCTATGGAGATCTCGTTCCAAACTGTGAAATGATTCACCTTTGAAAGGCTGGAGGGCCTGAAAGCTGAACACATCATTGTTCAGGTGGCGGTTGGTTAGGAAATTGCTGGTGTCGGTGCAATCAGCAGCACTATAGTAGTTAGGGATCTGAAAAGGTTTGTTCTCTGAATGATGTGGGACAACAGTGGTCTGCATATGACAGTTCCTTTCAATCAAGGCACTCTCGTGCTCAGTGCTTTAACAAAATGAATGGACTGACAGAGGTTAAGTTAATGATAAGGGAATTAATACTGTTGTTCTCTCTGCTGTCACTTCAGGGGTACCTCAGAATTCCCAATGCCCTTAGCTTGCAGCTGCACACGGGTCAAGCCCATTTAAACACCTTACCCGTATACATTGGGTTTTTTTCTTCACTTTTTGTGAGTCAGAAGGATGCACCTTAAAATCTCAGTTTGGGATGAGACATAGCTGCCAGTAACTCATGAACTGGTGACGCCTCGTGGGGTACTTATATTCACACTATCAAGGACAGTGATTTTGCAGTGATCTATTTTGAAAGATAGGATCATGTGGAAAACATGAGTGTATCTCTGGAGGTCTCCAACCTCCCATTTTCTTGTGTCAAACTGCTTTTTAGCAGCCAATGTATCTGCCATAATTGGCACACACAGAAAAACAAGGCTGAATATTCCACAAACTCTGTTACAGGAACAGTAGTACAAATTGCTATCAATTTCACGTCTCCTAAAAATGAATGTCAAAAAGATAAATCCTGAATGAACATAAATACCTTTATGTGTGTTGGCAGTGTTTTTATGCTGGGAAGACATACATAATGTGCTTTTCCTGACAGGCTCATAAAATAGCTTTTACTGCTCTGAATACCAGGAGAATTGCAGCACTGAGTTCGCGTGAACATTTTAAAAGCAGCGTTAGGAATGCAAGTTCTTTAGATGTGCTCTTACCCATCTTGCATGTGAAAACATGCACAGGAAGTAAGAAGTCAATGAATACTGTAATTTGACTGAATTACGTTGACCACATATCCTCCCAGGTAGCAACTTCAGAAGAGGCAGCTCAATCAGTATTGATCTTGTCTTGACTCAGATTGCTGCCTTGTCTATGTCCCTGGCAGAAAAGTGATAATATTAGCTAACCAAGCTTCCTGGATGGTGGTGTTAAACTTGTGCAAACCAAACTGTGAAAAAAAGCATTAAAATAAGTAGCAATTAACATTATTAAAGCTGAATCTAATATATAAATATCTACTTTCTTTTTTTCATGGATTACTTTCATTTGTAAATGTCAGTTCACTTTATTCCTTTTTGGGCAACACCTGCCTGCAATGCTGCTGTAATTTTGCACAACTTAGCCTTATCCCTAATCAGGCCACTGAATACCAGTCACTCTCCAGAGACTAATGCTATTGTTCTGTGAGAAGAGGATCGCTTGTTAATAGTGACTTCATGTCTATATATACTGCTTGAATTTACGCAGTAAAAATTTTAATTCTGACTCTAAAACGTGCCCTTTTCACCGTCTTCCCTGTTTTTTTTTGTCTGTTTTTATTGTCTTCCACGTGGCTTTGTGTGGTGCAGCAGTTTTGAAAGCGCTGTCTTCACTCAGCCCTACCCCAACCCAGCTGTTAAAGGAGTAATTGTAAAAAATTGCTCCATCAGATTTTTCTCCCCTTTTTCTCTTCATGCATTTGTTGTCCACTTCTAAGCCTTGAATAGGAAGGTGGCAAGAAAGATGTGAATGTTAAATTAGGCGAAATGAATTGAAGCAAATTACTTTGGAATGAGGGGACTAAATAGTGAGTGATCAGCTGCGCTTGCTATTTGAAAGCCCATTTAAAATTCTGACTTATCTGGATGTTTTGTTGTTTTTAGTTTAGTTTTATTTTTTTTATTTATGTTTGTCGGTTATTTAATTTTCCTTTCAAAGTAAAATGCGCTTTAACCATTCAAACAAATGGACTGACTTTTAAATAGTCCTCAAATATTTCATTAAAAACCAACCACAAGCTGTTTATTGTCCATATAAATCTCTTATAAAGCATTTTGCTTAAAGTGATATCTATTTAATTTAACAACATACTCATTTTTGTTTCCATCACAGTATACCAGAACTGTGCATCATAATGTATGTATATTCTTGCAGCTAACAAAATGATTACTTTGCATTATATTTTCTGGGTTCATGCAGACACAATAGCACATTTTCATTCCAATCAGTGCTGAACAGGGAACTGCTAAATTGGAGCAGCAAAACAATAATTCCACTGATTAGCCCCTTTCTGTGTGGCGTAAGTGAACTGTTTATACTGTGGAGTACCTCTGGAAGAGGAGAGGAACCAAAACAGCCTGATTAGGCAAAGAGTAATTGAATAAGTTCATTTCACCATGAGGACAACGCACAGGATGACAGCTTGCACAAAAGTCTGCAGCTTCTGTTGACTTGCATGAGTAATAAGGTGCAGGATAGTGGGTTTTTATTTAGTCACTTAGCTAGATTCTAAAAGCCACGTGGAGCACGTTCATGATAAATCAGGTGAATCCCTCCTTAACCCTGTGAGATCTATAATTTTATACACGTGAAACGTTGTTTCAAGGTTTGAATTTGCTCAGTTTTAACATTAGCATCACAGAAAGTCTGAAAACATCCAGTAATGAGTATTCAAATACATCCAAACAACTAATCAACTGATAGACTGACAATTGCTCCCAAAGACATAGATGTGTTAGCAAATACCACCTGCACGAGTTTTCTCAAATACAAGCCTATTTCCAGAATAAACGAGACTAAATTTATCTGACACAAATTAAAAATGCCACATAAAAAATTAAAAATGAAACTAGCAAGTTTGAATATGTGCACATTTGAATTCATTGACAGCAGTGAAGATAAAATAAAAGTGGCATGAGGGCATGTTTACCATCATGTTAGAGCACATCTTCCTAAACAACATTGGTTTATATTTTGGGAATGAAGGAACCAAAGTGTGTACTTCTGAGCCAGTAAAAATGTTTTCTGCTCAACAGTCTCCTTTGGTGTACTTTTCCTTTTCTAGTGCAAAAAAACTCTTCAATGATTGCCATGTCTGAATGGAGGTCAGTTTAACACCCAAACCATTTCACAAGCCCATGCTGTAATACATGCAGAATGTGATTTGGCATGAGAAAGAGCTGAAAAAGTGTGTTTTGTATAAATAAGTAGGCAATAGTCCAGTATATTTTTCTCAGTTTCAAGAAATTTCTAGTATCTGCAACAAATGCAAACCTGGATCCAGTTTTTTCAATGACTTTTTTCTACTAATGCTTATGAAATTGTCTGTTAACATGATAGTTGCAATCTTTTACACATTTGGGAGACCTTTTATCAGTAATAGTTTGTAACAACCTTTCTAAAAAGCAGAAATCTGAAATCTTTTGTGGCTCATTTCAGAAGATCATCAACATCATAAAGATTCTTCTTCTGAGGAGGATGATTTTCTGTACAGTTACATCACTTGATGTAACTGTACATAATCTTTGTTTAGATAATCTTTGTTTATGATCCTTAAAACAACATCACTGGCCTCATCATGTTGTATGAAAATGTCAAAGACAACCCGGACATCGGTCTGGTTAGTGCAGTAGCTTGGATCATTTGCCGACTAGCGAGCAAATTTCAACTCTGCTTTATTTGAAGTGATCCGATACAGTTCGCTTAAGAAAGAGTTTATTTAATCTCAGGTATGCGGCTACTTAACATGGCAACTACGCACTACTGTGAATCAATAATATTTTCTGCCTGTGTCACTGCTGCAACTTGCTGAGATGTTATCTTACACAGTTACAAGTGTCAGCTGTTCTTCACACACTCAGGTGTGAACATGTGAATATGTTGTTTTAAACTCTGCCTGTTCCAAATATTCTGTTCCAGATTGATTGCAAATCATTGTTGTTGACTGACTTAAATAGTGGTTATATTTAGCTACATTAAACAGTATCACTGGTGTATGAATGTGTATGAATGTGCGATGGTTGTCAGGCGGACCAGGAGGTGAAACTGAAAGATGTAATCCCTCCATGTCTTCATCGGGGTCTCCTCACATAGATACATGCCCAGAACCCCTTACCAGAGAGGCATTCTGACCAGATGTCCCAGCCAGTCATTTCATTTGGTTTCCCTGGATGTGACTGAGCAGTGGCTCTTCTCTGAGCCCCTCCTGGATGCCCGAGTTTAAAGGAGAACCCAGCCACCTCATATAGGAACTTCATTTCAGCCGCTTGTATTCATGAGCTAATTTTTTGTGTAATTACCTGCAGCTCGTGACCATAGATGAGGGTAGGAACATAATTAAGCTTCACCTTTTGGCTCACTTCCCTCTTAACAGGACAAAAAGTTCAAATCACTGCAGTCACTGCACCGATCCCTCTGTCGACCTCGTGCTCAATCCTTCCGTCACTCGTAAACAAGACCCCAAGTTACTTGAATATTAACCTCATCAAACAAAAAGTGTCTGCATTATTTGACTTATAAACTAATAAAAGTGGTAAAATTGTACTTCTCTGAGCAATCCACTACCATTACTGCAATTATTGTTACAGTAAAAAGTGTCAGTTATATGTGACAGATGTGAACAATCTCAGTCCCCTTCACCTTCCACCATGAGTCCTGAGAGCTACTGCTGGCTACATGTTCTGCTTCAGAGCCTTTTAATCACCAGCACGTCCAAAGTTAACATGCAATTTATTAAAGAAAAACACATTTTCCTAAATAATACATTTTGGTCGTATTTATAAGTCAATACAAGGAGGTAAAAAGTGTATGTCCGCATGCTCTGCATGTTAGTCACGCTGGCTGAAAGCCTGTTATGTGGCAGCTACAGCCAGCTAAAAGTGCAACAAAACTTGTACATTTCAAGCTGTTTTTTCATGCTTCTGACACATGTACATGAAAAAAAGAGAAAATCACAGCATTAGCTATATTCCTAAAGACGTGATGATATTTGTTATAACTTTTCAGCGACTCCCACTGTGATTTTTTTTGTGTGGATGTTTATTTTCACCACATTCGCAGCAAAAGCTAATGATTTTTCCCAGATGAACCTTATCTCTTTTTTTAAACATCAATGTAATTGATTCTGTTCCTCTGGTTCTGTGTTGTATTGTATGGATTCGTATAAAGCAGTGGCATTGCTGAAAAGAAATAATTCCACACTGTTGTGCTACCCTGCATTTGTGTCCTCTCGCTGCAGGTGTTTTTGAGGATGAGGATATCATCCATGTTGAGGGGACGGTGGACCCAGTGAGAGATATGGAGATCATCCACGAAGAGCTGAGGCTGAAGGATGAGGAGATGATTGGCCCCATTATTGACAAGCTGGAGAAGACGGCCATTAGAGGCGGTGACAAGAAACTCAAACCAGAATATGTGAGTCAATGTCCCAGCAGGCCCTTTGCTCCCCCTCACAGCAAGGCACAAATAATAACCCTCCCACACACATGGCCAAGGGAAAAAAAGTATGTTTTTTTTTAATTTCCCTCCAATAGGTCTCACCCCTCCCCCTGGCCAATTTTTTCTCTCTCTGAGATTGAAAGTGATCAGAGGTCAGGGGTTTTCTGCTGTAGAAATCATTAATAGAGAGTTACTTATTCAGCTGCTGAACCTGGGTCACAGCACTGGGCTAATGAAAGTGTTTTCACACAGCTCTTTTCATCTAAAGTAATACTCAAATCATGGCACAGCTCTTGCTCATGCTTATACTCCTACAGCAGCTTGGGAAATTGTTTAAGGCCATATAATAGGTGACACATATGCCTATACCTTGCTATGAATACCATAAATGTTTAGAATATTACCTGTCAGATTAATATTTCTTGCTTCTCAGAGGTGCAAGGTGAAATGTTTAGTAAGCAAAGGAATAAAGTGCAATACTGGATGTCGCATCAAAATGTGTGACCATTCACACACATTCAGGTATTTATATCTTTATAATAATGAGGCTAAGAGGCTAAGTTAAGCTATGATTCCATTGCGAATGTCACATGATGCTCTTCCATCACTGGAGCAGGATGGGATGGGTCAGCACGCAAGGACGACTTGGCCTTTAACTGGAAGCAGTGTGCCCAATTTCAGGCACCAACACATCAAGGCCCTGACCACTCATTAAACTAACAAGAGGGGTTATTTCACCTGCTGCAGACACCCCCATGACTGGTTGGTTTTCTTCAGATACCCTCTCTTCCCCCCCTTTTCCTCTTTCTCTCCTTCCCCCGGACACACACACCTCCCCTCCTTAGTGCCAGGAGCACTTCCAACACCTCTGACTGTAGCCCCACAGACAGGAGCCATTCAGGCTAAGCAGGTGGCCGCTTACACCAATAATTGCTAACAATTTTAGGCAATGAATAAAAATAATCTACATTACTTGTCAAAGGTTGCGCACGCGTCAGCAACTTAGAATCTATAGAAGACCTCTTTAGATAGCAAAGAATGGTGGCTATCAAAGACTGCACTTAGCTTTTAGATGGGAGGGATTGTGTGACTGTCTCACAAGCTGAGACTTACGCTTGACATGCTCAGCTGTAGACTCACATACACATGTTTATGTTAGCATCTACATACAGCACATCAAGACCATATCTGATGGTTGAATCTAAACAAAAAGGTTTTATTTCCAGGGTCTGAGAATGCTGCAAAATAAAAAGATATTAAGACAGAAATGAGAATTTTTCTTATTAAAAAATCTTTTAAAATAGAATTTGAGCAAAACTGTTTTTAACCCAAAGGATTTTTAGATTTAATGACAAAGAGCTTTTGCGAGAAGGCGACTTATTTAAATATCACATTTATAAATCAAATGTTTTTGTAGCTGATACATCTTATATACTATACAATAAAATGCATATAAGACGTATTCTCAGTTAAGAGGGTAATACATCCCATAGAGACTGAGGAAAGTTCCCCATACTTTGTACTATTTGATATATAACTACTTTGTAAAGTGGTACATCATTATAATGTGTATGATAAAACATTGCAGAGGAACTAAAAATATAAAAGTTTAATATTTGGGGCTTAATTGGGAAAAATGAATCTCATTAGTACCTCCTGCAGAAAACAGCATGTTAAGGCTGAGTGCTGAGGAGCACTGCTGACATTGTAAACTCAGTGTAAGAGATGTAATTTAAGAAGAGAATACATTTATAAATTTATGTTTTCAAAATTTCCCAGCCAACACCAAAAATATTTTAATATTATAGTGTCAGATTAAACCAAATCTTTGCAAGCAGCTTTGTAGAGCTCATATTTATGCTATGTTGTAAATCCATTTTGTGGGCGCTGTGTTTACAAGAACAATGTTTCACTGCTTTTGTCTATATGAATCCTCAAAATCCCTATCCTTACAAAACAATAATAAGAAACCGGCCCACCAGCGGCGCTTCATGGTGGCAAGCGTATGTGTTTGACCCCTGTGGGACCTATATGCCTTTTATTAACACCTGCCTGTTAGAGGAGCGCTGCACGGTGGCTGCGAGCTGATGAGGGAAACCTGGAGCGGGTTCAGCCTGTGTCACCGGCCGTTTGCTGTTTCCATTTCACAGATGATTAATCTCTCTGTGAAGACTTGGGCCGGCGCGGGCAGAGTGTATGCAGCTCTTCCTGCGCTCTCTCCCGCTGGCTGCACTCTGGCTGCCTGACTAAAAAGCCTTTAGAATTCCTGCGGAGAGAGATGTGCAGAGAGTGAATGCAGCTGGCTGGGGGTCAGTGTGTGGAGCTTTTTCTGCCATTGTGTAATTGAGGCTCTGGCAGGATTTTTTCCTCAGTTCTTTCAAAAGAGAGTATGATTGTGAAGTGCTGCAAGGGTTTGGGGAGGGAAAAGGAGGTAGGGGGAGTGTTGCAGGGGGTGGGGGAGTTTTTATATGAAGGGGGAGGTCAAGTTGACAGGAACAAAAAGAATGTGTTCCGCTAATTTCTGTGGGGCTGGATCAACAATAATAGGCTCAATTTCTTTATTACAAATTTTATAACTACCTCCCTCCCATTTTCCCACCCTTTTCCGCTTCCAGATCCTGTCAAGACCCAGTCTTGCCTGTGGTCTCAACCTACAAGTACGTCAGTAATGAATGTGGCATACATGGCTGGAAATGCTCAATATTTTCAGAAACAGGGAATAATTAGCTCTGTACCTCACAAGTGCTTATTCACTATGACTACACTCTGCAAAGTGCCTGAGGAAGGACCAATAATTTACACCTTTCTAACCAACTTCCAATTAGTTTCCCGCTCTTCCCAATTTTGCCTCCTCTCTCAATCCTTTTCATTAGGTGGAATATTGATGCTTTAAGCTGAGACTCAGGGAGACACCCCAGAAGGCATTTTGTCAGGATTTAAAGATGGGAAGGGGGTCTTGTTCATGCCATCCCTGTCAAAGACAGGCCACTCCTGCCTGAATGCGAGCAAAAGCCATTGTTCATTTTGGCATCAGGATACCATGCATTTAGGAAATAATTACCCCATACCCTGCTGGGTTTATTCTTTTCATCTCCTTTAATGGCTTCTTGTTCGTTCTATTTTAACTCCAAACAGGACGTTATGTGCAAAATAAAGAGCTGGGTAGTGGATGAAAAGAGGCATGTTCGCTACTATCACGATTGGAATGACAAGGAGGTAAGGCTTTGATGTTGCTATCAGATTTATTAGCATGTTTTATCTTTCTAATCTTTTCATGTGACCTAAAACTACTGCTGTTTCCCCTTCTTTTGCTTTTTTGAGAAAGAGAAATCACCTGTTAATATTACACCCCCCCCCCCCCCCACTCTTCCACTGATTTTCTAATGGGGGGGGGGGTATATTTTGACATTACTTTCCCCTCATTTAGAGGCCTTATAGTTGCTCCCCACAGTGTTCATAATTTCATTTAGCTTTATTTGTTTCGGTCTGTGTTGTCTTCAAAGAACATTTGAGAAAGTTGTAGATTCTCATAACTTGCCTGTGCTTTTTACAGATTGAAGTGCTGAACAAATACCTGTTTTTGACCTCCAAACCAATGATCTACCTTGTTAATCTCTCTGAGAAAGACTACATAAGGAGGAAGAACAAATGGTAAGTGCTTAGAGGAAGGGCGAGGCTGTGCAGTAATTAATCATCACAATAAACCCTTTTCTCTACTTATGAAAGACATTAAATTTATTCAAACTAACTTTGACTACATCTGATGTTTACTGCAAAGCCTGTACATCCTTGCTCCTGATCCTGTGCATTCACGTGCTAGCATGTGAAGCTGAATGTGGTCTCCTGCTGGCAGGAACGGTTATATTTTTGTGAGAGGATCTGCCTGGAGGTGGCACTAAGCAAACTCTAACACAATATTCTGCTCCGCAAACTCCAGCTAGCCTCCAGACTCTGCACTTCATTAGTCACATACTAGCATATGGTCTTCATTTCCCATCACAATTTCTCATTTCCACAAGATATCAAAGACAAAAGGGCTTTCAATGACAACAAACCAAGCAGATGAATATTTGAAGCCCAACAAGTGATTAACATCTTTTGGAATAAACCAATGAATCATCATGACAAATATTATCTGAGGTATTTTCCTCCAGACATTTGGTTTTGTCTTTATGTTTCTTCTTTTGCTTTACAAGCATCTCTTTACAGCCATGAAATTCCCACGTTCAACATGGCTGCTAATGTTGTCATGGTGAAAAAATGCTTGCATGTTTACCTTTCTACATCAAATAGGAATATGACTAGCAGAGTTTTATATACGATATACATCAAAGTTGTGTTTAACATTGTAATGGAAACATATTCATTCCTAACTTATACTCATTGTTTCCACAGTCCCTGCCACAGACACATCCTTTAAATCTTTTCCACACTACAGCTGTTTTGTTAGTAACATCAACATGTGGATTCTTATCGCTTTTTTCCAACTGGCCTCAAGGCTTGTGTCCTCAGTTTATTTATTTTACTTACTTCCACCAAATAAGTATTTAGTGCTGTACTTAAACATGTTGTATTAGAAGAGAAGCTGTTTACCTATGACTGTAAAAATGTCTCTGTCACAAAAGTATGACTGCCAGACCGAGGGAGGAGGAAGCACTCATAAATCAAATGATTCATGACGAAGAGAACATCCATCGTCACAAGAGAAGAGTTTTTTGTACGTGCTGTGTGTGTGAGTGTGTGTTGTTTAACAGTGTGAAACGCATAAATCATAGAGCGTTTCAAACAGGAAAACAGTAGAGCTCAGGTGTCCCCGGGGCTCAGCCATGAACAATGCTGACATCAAAGTGTTGATGTTTGACAAGTGATGAGTCACTTCCCTTGTCCAGAGAGGAGCTCACACCTGTATGGAGATGATTACAGGTAGATCTCGCTGGCCCTAATTGTACAATAAATGCTGCTCTCAGCCCTAATGGCAGCTAGTCTGCTGCAAAGACGCCAGACTGCCATTTGGCTGTCGCCATGCTCCTGTGTTTTTCCACCAGCACAGTTGAGATGATGATACGGTTAAGGACTATTCAAAGCAAACAGCAAGGCAAATTGCAATCTCAGCTTTAATGTGTCGAGCAAAAGACGGTGAATTGTAGAATTAGGTAAATAAGCCAATTTTATGTGTCTAGGAGGACACCCTTTCAGGCCATTTCACAGGTTCACAAGCTTTTTCAACTGTTGCTTTTTGTTTGAGTTTGTTGGTTAATGTTATGAATTTGAGTAACATGCACAAAAAAAGCTTATTTTTGTTTGTGCATATATTTAAGTTGATTTTATCATCATGTGCACTTCAGAAAGTAACAGTTAAGATGACACCATTAAATGTTGTGCATCTTTTTAAAAGCATGATGGCTGCATCCTTATCAGAAACGGTTGGCCTCCAAAACCAACTAAGATCATCCTGTTTGGAGTATGGGAACCACATACTAAGCTGCCCTTGTTTAGACAAGAATACACAGTATTAAGTTTAGCAAGCCATCATTAATGGAAGGATCAGACGAGGAGCAAGGCCTCCTTTCATCTTCAGGTTCTCTGCTGGAGACAGAACATCATTTACTGTTGAGAGGAGCACATGGCTCCAATCCTATACAGTGCATGTGTATGAGAATGCGTACATGTGCATGTTTGAAGTCTGTTTCAGAGGCGACTCCATGCTCATTTGGATGCTGGTGTAATTGCGGTGTGGAGATCAAAGGCGCTCTGGCCGAGTGATGTTCCAGAGGAGACTTTACCACAAAACCCTCTCCTCTGTGCAGAGGGGGCCGCCTGCTGCTCACCGCTCCCCTCTCCCCTCTAGCCATGTACTGCCCCCTGCACATCCCCGCTCGTAAAAAATGATTAAGGCTGCATTTGTCATGTGTTTATGACTGAGAGGCATTGCGTGATAGGGAATGGCATCTACAAGAGTCTATCAAGAGGCTTTCTCCTTTTTCCCCAGCATCAGGGAGCTGCCTGGATGACTGTTTCTCTGTGCCACATACTGTAGTTTGTGTGGTAAAGGTCATTATAGCACTGTTGATGATGTGGTGGCTGCTGTCTGCACAGGGTTGTTGGCATCCTTTACTCATTTTGTCCAGTTTAAAATGTATGTGGCCTTGTCATTTTATTAAGTTTAATTTATTCCAACAGGTTTAATATCAGATATTCATTAAATCTTTATACAAGAACAAAGAGCATCCACGTTCAATAATGGCAAACGAATTATTGTTGAGAATTATTCCAGCTATATGCTGTGATGTTTTTCTTCCTTGTCATGTCCTTTTTCTGCCTTTTTTTCTTCTTTTGGACAATGTGCATTAAAGTAAATTGGTGCCTCTTAAGTAGATGAGTTGACCTTTAAGGAAACCAGCCAGCGTGACCTGTCTGTGAGTGCTTCTGCCGAGTGGGTTCTCCTGGTGTGTATAAGAACTGCAGGGTACCTTTGCTTAGAGCTTTTATTAACTCTGTTGGTCCCAGTGTGTTTGTATGCTGGTATACAGATGTGTGTATAAGCATGTGTGGTTTCTTTTTTAGTTTTTCTGTTTAAACTTATTTAATACTTTGAACATTATTTACCAACCAGCTTATGTTACAGGTAGCTTTGTCTTAGTATTCATCATGCTTTCTGTCTGGGAGCACCAAGCTCACATCTGTTTGTCTGCTCAGCCTTTTTTTTATTATGTGCAGATTTTATTCTAGAAATATTTTGAATGTATTATTTTTTTCCTATCAGCCATCTCTTCCAACTGTGGTGTTGAATAGACTTATGCATGTGCTGCACATCAGAACTTGACTTTTTTTTGGGTCTAATTTAACTGGTTTGATCCCACCAAAGGCTTTATAATGAACCTCTCCTACAGTTACTCATTATAGAAATTAAACGATTGAAATATTTTCCCTCCTGTCAACAATTCTGTAAAAAAAGAACAACAGCTACAAATCAGTGTCACTTATTACTGTCGCTGCAGAGGAGCAATTATAAACACCAGTGAACCACAGTGTTGTATTATTTCTGTACAATAAACATAAATACTGCAGGTTATTTTATAGCAGCCCTGTATATGCAGTCAGGTGGCAACTGATGCATATTACACATAATCCAGTTTATTGATTGCATGAAAATTATCCTCTGAAAATGTCCCTTAGACTTCATAGAAACAAACTTTTTATATATGTTTTTTAACAAGCTATAAAGAAATAAACTGCTTTGGAACTAAATCATTGCATTGCACCTTTAATACAGTGAACGCAGCCCTAAAGATCTGCACATAAACATATAGGTAATATTACTGCCAAGTTTGAAGCAATCCAGTTAAAGCTGGAATATGAGGAGAAAGAAATTGTGTTTCTGAATCTGATTCTCAAAGCTGCCTGTAGGAGGAGCTTTCATAGCTGTGTGTCGAGGACCTGCAGCAAGCCAGCACTGTCAGAACAGATCATCCATCCATCTGCTTTCTTAACCGCTTATCCAATACCGCGAGTAGCTGAAGCCTATCCCTGCAGCATTTTGGGCGAGAAGCGGGATATACCCTGGACAGGTCGCCAGTTCATTGCAGAGCCAAAACAAATCATTTACTGCAAAAGTTAGAGTGACGGGCAAACTTTGTGCCTGAAAATATGTTATTTTGAAAGAAATTGTAAAAGGAAAAAGATGAAGCAGAGCAGATTTTTCTTTATTTATGTAGATAGTTCAAGATTTAGACTCAAGAGAAACTGAAAATGGAGTGTGTGTGTGTGTGCATCAGTAAGAAATGGCCCATACAACTTACATCAGCAACTTCCAACCATATTACTGAAACTTTTTTAAATGCAAAACCCCTTGAATCCATTCAGGTTATTAATCACTCTCTATGGAATTCAGCCATCTGTCAGGAACTTGATCACACACTCCCTTTAGACTTTATGCACAAATGCCCTCTTTCAACTTTCTCCTTGTGATGTGTGGGACAAACAATATTTCATATTAAGATGTGCACCTTAATGCCCATATTTCACTCACATTTGATGCCTTTAGTCGACTTTCAGTAATAAAAAACAGCAGGAGATGCTGGACCGTAAAACTGAAACATGTAAAATATTGTGAGTTTAGTTGACCTGATCGTTGACTGTTGACATGTACCAAGTTACCCTGTTTTATCATTCTGTTTGCCAGTCGGGCTGAGACTTTTCTTTGACTTTTTCTTCTTCTTCCGTTACTTTCTCAGAAATCAGTTTGCTGTTGAAAAATCCAACACAAACGGTAATTCCCTTTTTGTCAGACCCAACCCTGATAAAGGCTGAGTGAGTCCCCTACAGTTCATAATGCATTTAGACACCTTTGCAGCACGACAACATGCTTGCTTTCTTTCCAAGTCATGCTGGGAATTGTTCACCTGTAAAGCCTGTAGTTTGGCATTTTGCAGACATAAAAGAAATGTCTGTGGGAATCGAGTCTGTCTAATGATAGATTTTTATCACTCTGCTTTTGTTGAGTAGTGTTTTTTTTTTCTAAATTTTCTTTCTGATAAGGTTAAGACCGAACAGGCATGCCACAGTGAATAGCCAGCAGCCCCACTTGCTTTAATGAGACAAATAAATGTATTTAGTGTTGCCACATATGGCTCCTGAAAGCTTATTATCAGGATTATTGTTCAGCAGTTATGAATGGGAAGAAGAATAAAAAAAATGTTGGACTGGAAGGGGGCATGATTGGCTGATGTTACATATGTCCTTGATTACCTTCCTTCTGCTTTTATTCTAATAAGTGGCATTCTTTGTACTCCCTGGGACAGCTCGACAGTCTGACACACGATGAGAATAAATATTGCATGTGGTAGACATTAAGCTGTCATCCTGGAAAAAAAAAGAAGAGATGGAGAAATCCGAGTGGTGTTCTTCGGCGCTACACTTTGCCTGCTCTTGTCACAATTGTCACATCTTGATGACTCCCCCCTCTCTACCCCAACCCCTTATTTTCTCTCGCCCAGTCAACTGCCATGAATGACAGCATGGATACCCCATATAGAGAATTATTTTGAGTGATGCAGTATGTACTCCTTTATTTTGAATTTCTGATGTTTGCCTTTTTTCTTTTTACCCCATCCCCAGATAAATAGCCTTAAACGCGGTTCTAGCTTTGATAATATTGTCTCAATGACCATTTTAAAAGCCAAAATCGGGGCTGGTGGTTTAAGGTTTCATCATGTGTAGACATTTAAAGTCACAACATTTAATGGGTGCAGTTATCAAAGAAAGGAAAGTTGTTTTAAAAAGCTTGTTACCAGCACACCCTCAAGGTTTGTTTGAGATACGGTGTTAGATGATGCTCTTAATTAAAGCTGCTCCCATTGTGCATGCACCGTGTTCTGTTTCCTCCAGCTTATGATTGCTTTGAAGATTGAAAGAAGTTGATAATATTGGTGATAGTGTGTGTGTGCGTGTGTGTGTATGTGTGTCAGATCCTTCTTCCTCCCATCTCAGAGACTGATGTGTATTGCCTTTCTATGCAGCTACGGCCACAGAGAGCAGAGAGCGTCTGCACTCTTGTCGCTCAGGAGCTCACCACTGGGAGGATGAAAAGCACCCCACAGAGCCTCCGACTTCCCAGCCTCAAAAGCCACCATAAGCTCATACCTCTCATTTCTGTCTCCTATCATAGAGAGAGAGAGAGGGGGGGCACAGCATCCAACATTGTAACTTGCTCATCTCTGTTATTTGCATTCCAACGGGACAGAGAAAACTCTGGGTTCATAAATTGTAGATGGAACAGCGAAAATATGCAAGATGACTCAGGTTCAGGTCACTCGGCCTCCACTTGTTGGCGTGTCAGTGATTGGACAGTGGAGGATGCAGGTAGAAGATTACTCCTTAGGTTTGTCAGCATTCAATTGCATCTGAAAGGAGCGCTCAGGTTGGAGGTGATGGCTCACCTTTTACAGGCTTATCTGGCTCAGCCCTCGTTAGTGAAGCCAATCTGTATGAGTGTATGTCAGACACAGACCCAGGTCATCATCTCAGGTAGCAGTCCCTGTACTTTAGAAATTCCCATTGTTTTCCCCTCCTGGGCCATTTAAGCAGATCAAAGCTCTAACAAAGCCATGAGAAGCCCCCAGGCATGCAGAAACACAGGAATTATTGCCCCCTCAGGATTCCCACATAAAAAGACAAATAAGCACCAGAGGGTGGCCCCCTGTGGGACATGACTATTCAGTCAGGCTGTTATAGAAGGTCCAACTGTTTTTGTTTTTTGTGTGTGTGTCTGTGTTTGTTTTGGTGTTTTTTGTTTTCTTATTTCCATTATCATTTTAATATATATTGCTAATTTAAGTAGATGCTGAAATACATCAAGTCTAAAGTTAGGAGAAAATTTAAGTTGTTTGTCTTTATTTCAGGAAAAATAATTGTACTACAAGAGATTCCTTTAAAAGGTTTATTTTATGTCAGTGTGAAAACAAAGTGGCCTAAAAATAATCTGTACATATTAGTACAAATAACCATAAATTGTTTACTGTAAATGTGTAAAACATGCAGAGTTACATTGTATATTACTAAATATTAAGCTTTTGTAATCATAAAAATAATTATAAATGATTAGTTGTCAATACTAAAATTGATTAAATACATAAACAAAACAAAGGAGCAGAGTTGCATCAAATCAGACATTGCAGCATCTCATGAAAAAAAGAAACGAGGAGAAAAAAAAAAGTTTGATCAAAGTGCTTGTAGGAAAACTATTCTTTCTGTATTTAAACCGAGAAAGCGGAAAAGCATAAACACAGTTTTTGCTTTCATCTTGTTTGAGCCTTCATGCCGGTGAATGATTAGCAGAAATAATGTCCCTGTCATCCTTAATCACATTAAAACGTGGTTAACATTTAATTTTTCCCACTTGATATGCAAAAATTTCCACTTGATTTGCAGCCAAGGCCATTGGAATTCCATTATAAAAAGAATAAAAATTTCAGGCATCATTTGTTCAGAGAGGGATATCAAGACCAGAAAGTGCTGAATCTTTCTATTAGCAGAGCAATGAGAGATGGCACTCAATGCTGGGACATAAAGGGAGACTGACAAGACACACACACTCAGACACACTCCTTTCTGATTTTAGATCACACCTCTTAAAGCATTTTAAGATGGGCCTTCACAAGGGTTTATTTTATTTATTTAGTTTACAATAATAAATAGATTTTTTTCTTAGAGTAAAGGAGGAAAAATAGTCAGTAAATTTACTTAAAGATAAATCTATTTTTAATCCATAAAAATTGATGACTTGTGATTTAGAACTAATTGTCTTCTATGCACAAAAAGCATTTGTTTCAAAATAAACTTACACACATAGAATGATTGAAAGACACACATATGGACACAGAAAAAGTAAAAAAAAAAAAATGAAAACCGAAGCATGGTTTAAATAAATATTTCCCTAGACCTACACACCCATAAAAAATTTCATGCAAATAATTGGTATAGGCACATAAATGCACATTGTAGAGTAGCATCAGGAAGTAGCGGTGAAGCTGACAGAATTGGTTTTGGGAGTCTTGTTGACGGTGCATCAAAGCTCTTAATTGACAGTGCTTTGTTTCTGTAGTTGAGGGAAGGGGGTGTTTCATGTTCCCTGGACAAGGTGTTTGTCTGGTCCTGTGTCACTCAGTGCAAGGACCCAGAGACCCCCGCGCTCATTTGCGGCTCACATTCTCTGTCTCAGCTTCACATTATTAAAATCATCCCTCAGCCTTCTACCAATAGCCTCTTTGTTACTTGGCTGGCTTGGCTCGGCTCTGTCAAGTCTTCACCAATTACAGTCTCAGGTACAATGGTCTATTCAAAGGATCACAGCCCTTGACTGGTATGGAGAGAGTGATTTGTGAATCATTATTCATTCGCCTGTAGAGAACGCAATACCTGAGGAATGCAAATAACGTGCCACCAAATAGACAGCTGTGCTGCTAAAAGTGACAAACTACAGCTGTTATTATCTCAGATTGGATTTTTTCCTCTCTTGGAGCGCCCTCCATCTCCCATGTTTTGAGGCTTTCAGCTTCAACTATTTTTCTGTTTTATTGGTGAGACTTTGGTTTCCACCTTGTTGTAGTGGCACTCATCCATCTGCTCTTCATACCTAATGCGAACAGAAAGGGAAATATCAGGTTATTGCTCTTAATGGATGTGGATTTGAACTGAAAGACAAACTGGCATTTGAGTCGTTTCCAAACTGTTGTAAAAAACAATCAATCAAAGCAAAACCTCGCTCTTCTCATGTTTGTTTCGCTGCATACGTTGTATATTGATAATCATTAGTAGGAGCACTGATCTGCTGAGGCAGGTGATAAAGCGGTGATATTGTTATAGGAATAGATGTGGTATTGAGGTGGTTGGGTTCCTCCCAGTCTTTGATTCTTGTGGACTTTAAACAGGAAACTAGGATTACACGTAATGACAGGGACCCCTTAGAATCAATCCAGCCTAGGAGCCACTGTGTGAAAATGGATTTGTGTGATGCTTTTCTTTGCAATCTGTCCAACCCCAGCCTCAGAGTATGTGGAGCTAATCTCATAATTGCCCTAACCCCCTTGTATTGTTCTGACTGAGAGTTACCGTTAAGTGTGAGGATATCTTTGTCCTGCAATGTCAGGTGTCCTGCTGGACTGGAACACAGAAAGAAAAGGAAAAAGAAAAACAACAAGAGGGCTGAAAGAATGACAAGGACATTTAAAAGTAAGAAAACAATCAGAGGTTAGTTGTACGACTCCCTCTCAGTTCTCGTGTAAATGTTTATTTAAAACTCAATAGCTGAATGAAATGTTCTTTATTAAAAGAACAACTCTATGCAAAGCACCTATAGTTACATATGGCTTTTTAAAGGGTTTTACCATTTTTTAAAGTATTTTTATTTTAATTTCCCACATCTCAGGGGAACTTAAATATTTGTCATGTACCACATTTATATGACAGTTATGATTACATAACCATGAGCTTAGAACATTAAGCAGTGTCCTCTTAATCCCTAAAAGTTTAAACTATTTTAAACATCTCCAGGTTCAGTCACAAAATGTTTCACTCTTTCTTAAGGCCAGATGGGTCAATATTAAAGTCTTTGAATCAGAGACAATATTTATTATTTTAGAAAATCTCCATTTTCAATCTAAACCTAAAACATAATCCAGAGAATAATTAACAGCCTCAAACCAGTGAACCAGTCTTCCTTAACTTTGTGTTAGCAACACATTTACATTGCATTTAGGCAGCACTGGAGGCTCCAGCATAGCTCATCAACTACATAAAGTCTTAATTATTGTTTGCAGGAAGGAAATATTTTCAGCCTTTTGTTTTTTTTTTCTTAAGCTTTGATTAAACAAACACACTGCCGTAAATCTCGTGCAGAAAGTTAGATTACGACTTTTCCAGTTCATTTTACCAGGACTTTAAAATAAAGATTATTACGTTTCATTTGCATCCGTGTGGAAGCATCTGCATTGCTTGTGTCTGAATTTTCCCTACTTTCTGCAAAATGTAGAACTTTTCTTGTGCTGCTTTCACCAATCTTCACCTGCACCTTCAACATGACAACAGATGCAACAGATACTATTGTGATAAACAAGTGATCCAACAAGCATTATGACTGCTGTTTTTTTTTTTTAGGTTGGTGAAAATCAAGGAGTGGGTGGACAGTCATGACCCCGGAGCCTCGGTCATCCCCTTCAGTGGCAACCTGGAGAGCCAGCTGCAGGACAAGTGTGAGGAGGAGATGAAGAAGTACTGCACAGAGCACAAGACGCAGAGGTTAATTAGCATTCTGTCTCCTCACACTTTATTATCAGCTGTGTCCTCCATGCACTCCTTTAATTGCATGTGCTGATAGAATAATAAATGGCAGAGTAATTACCATTATAAAGCAAAGGATCCCTCTTCTTAGTGAACAACTCAGTCAAAGGGTTTTCCTCTAAATTAAGTTTTTAACTGTCATCTGTCATCTGTAGGTATAATTATAACTTGGGCATTTTGAGTTTATTGTTCTCATGTGAAAACCTCTGTGGAGAGAAAAAATTGTGAAAGCAGTTTTTTTTCCTCCTCCCAGCACAGACGAAGCAACGCATAGAATTTTAAAAAATGTTAAATGAGTCTACAAGTGTTCTAATTAATCACAGAAACCATTGGAGGGTTGAATGTCTTTTGTGAAACGAAGTGACCCATCTTATTCACTTAATGAGTTTATATTGGAATGAATGGCACTCTGCTACTGAAGTGAACTTTGTCTAGGCATATGTGGCAATAAAGAATACTTAAACAGTTCAGACCCTCCAACTCAAGCAGAAATTTCTCTTCACCAGCTCCCTGACTAAGATCATCAAAGCAGGCTATGCAGCCCTGCAGCTGGAGTACTTCTTCACTGCCGGCCCAGACGAGGTCCGTGCATGGACCATTCGGGTAAGAGCCAGATGCCTGCTGTGCAGACATGTGAGTGTGTGTTGATGCACACACACAGACAAATACACACAGTATCCCATGTTCCACCCTGCTGGCACCCTCACTGATATCACACACTTTCAACTTTGTCATGGTTGTGCTTTAGCCAGTCATTACAGACCAAGGATAACTTCAATTACTGGTGAGCTGCTGAACGGTGAAAGTGGGGGCTACATTGATTGAGGAGGGCAACAATTGATTTTGCCCATTACGTCTATGAGAATGTTTCCATCCTGTGCAGATCTGCCTGCCCTCCTCCTGCCGTTGGAGATAAGGAGCCTGTGCATTGTGCCTGCCTAATCTGTGTGACGGAGGTTGTCTGTGCCAAAATTGATGTCGCTTTTCATTCGACTGTTTGTGGGCCTTGCTGGGGGCTCCTCCTCCTTGTGTGTCTCAGTTTACTGAGCCCAGCCCGCCAAGAGCTTTGTGCAATGGGATCAGAAGATTTACATCAATACAGATGTTTGCTTTGCATGTCGGTATTGAAGTTTAGTTTTTTTTTTGCTCATAAAAGTGCAAATAATACAAACAGCAAGTTATATTCTATATTTGCATTTAGAAGATGAAATGTAATTCCTAAACGCTGTTTAAAACTAAGGATTGTGACCTATTGTCACATATAGTCATGTCCATTATTTCAAGTAATTTGAAATCAAATTGTCACAATGCAGAATGCTTTCAGTAGTATAAATGGGACATATCCATTTGAGGATGGAGGCATGTTTTCATAATGCATTGTAATTTTCCAAAATGGCATTGAATCAAAGAACTTGTCACCCAGCAGATCATTATTATTTTGTTCTGTGAGTATGAATGTCCTCGTAGTTCACATTTCACTGTACTCAAAGAAAAATAGCCTTTATTTGGATTCAGAAACATTTAATGCGAGGCCAGCGTGGCGTGTTTTATATACTGTTGCACAAATGCCAGAATTTTGCTCAAAAGGTTGCATTGCATGTATTATAAATGCTATTTAAAATATGTGATAATAATGAAAACATTTTTTAAACATTAAGCAGAATTGAAGCAGAAATGTGAAACTTTGTAGAGGGACTTCGTGTGCCGCCCCCTGCTGCTGTTTTAGGAAAAAAAAACATAAACATGTAGAAAATAATTATTTATCTATCTAAGTGGATAAATTGAACTTTTGTTTTATTTTTTTTTAACAGAAAGTATTAGATTGCAGTCATGTGACATCACCAGCTTCAGGCATGCACTCATCTCATTCTGAATCATTATGACTGATGTCCTCGCTGTTTACAGAAAAGTCCCAAAACACTTCAAACACATCCTTAAAAACAGGCTTGTTCTCAGCATAAGTGATTACAGGCAGCCTTGATTGTGTGTGAGGGGCATTTAGTCAGGTAAGCATCAGTGAGTAACTATATTAAGCCAATACATCTTGTATTGTAAAAACTACGCTCAGTAATGTCGTGTTCCTAAGTCCTTTAACATGCTTTATTAGGCAGCCTCGAGGTGACCATTATCTATCAGCCTGCTCTGCATAGCTCTTAACTAGGACAATGTGGATCTCTTGTAATTCACCGTATGAAAAAAAATTCCTCCCTTAATCTATTTTTTCTCCAGATAGACAAACCTTGATGCTGATTAATGGTAGTTAAACTCACAAGTACTCCGTCAATGAGATTGCAAATAGATGGTAATGTATTAGAGTCATTAAATACGCATCATTCTTGTGGCATGAAATATGTTGACCCCAACCTGATTATATACATAATTAAAACTGCTCAACAGCTCCTAAGCATGGAGCTGCAGAGCAGAGAAAGAGCGAGCAGGTCGACAGGCAGGAGTCATAATGATACACAGCAGCCACGTCACTTATTTGGGTCATTTGTCATTTTTACTTTGGCATAATTTCAGTGCATATAAATTGCACATTTTATCACTTAGCAGTTGTGTCATGGAGCATTAGAGACAATTCAAGGTACAAAAATGTTCTGATACTATTAAACAGTTGATATGTGCTTTGTAAACTGGTGCCTATAAAGGCTTGTTTGTTTTGTAACGTCTCCATTTAAAGTCAATGAAAGTAGCAAGTCGCAGTATGTTTGTCGCATAAACTACAGTCTTTGCCAAAGGTTGGAAATAAATTTGAATTACCAAACTAGTGGGTCACAAAAGTACGGCCTGATACAGTGAGGTCTATACCACCCTGGCCTCTCATTGCAACACTGAGTCTTCTTGCTGTCATGACCAGAGAGCTGAGCAGCGACCCACAATGAGGCAAGATTGCTTGGACAGAAATCAATACCACCACGGAATGGGAATCAGAAGGCATTGATAGCAGCTCTGGGTCCTTATCGGTGTCCAGGCTGCCCTAGCAGGGCACAGCGGAGTGGAAAGCTATCCAGAAATCAGAACTGAGGCAAGAATACCCCCAACTGAAAAACACCCCCGGAGCGATCACAGCGCTATCACCCCATCAAACACCATGTCGCTTGCATGCTGTAATCCATCTTCACCAACACAATTCATTTGTCCTCTCTCTTCCTTCCTTGTGACAGAAAGGAACTAAGGCTCCACAGGCTGCAGGGAAGATCCACACAGACTTTGAGAAGGGCTTCATTATGGCAGAAGTAATGAAATTCCAGGATTTTAAAGAGGAAGGCAGCGAGAACGCTGTCAAGGTGAGTAGTCAGAGTGCCAGAAGAGATGAGGGTAAGTCTCTTGTGATCAGTAGAGCTGACAGTCACCACACAGCTCCCTCTGAAAATCGCTCTTCACCTTTACTCAGGGGAAGAAATTACTGCACACACTCCAGCACCACTCCTGACAAGCCGGCTGATTCTGGCTCTAAACACAGCCATTGTGCTCCAGCTGTGCATATCTTTATCACAATGTGTCTTAACTGGCTGATGGTAGTTCTTGCTCATGGCTCAGCACAGTTTCTCAGAGGAAGCACTTCTTCACCTCACCAGGCATTTAACAGATCTATAGAGCGCACTGTTAGCTTGGAGCTCTCTTGCCAAATCCCCAAGCCACAGTGAGCATGTGACAGTGATATAAAGCGGCAAGTTAAATAAAGTGTGAAATTCCTCAAATAAGGACTGCTTCATGGATGGGCAGGAACAAAATATGACTTGCATATCTTACTTTTATGATGGCCCGTGTTTGTTTTGACCTTTTAACTGTGATGTAGGTTGTTCGTGTGCACGCTCCTGTCAAATAGTGCCGGATTTTACGCTGAATTTGGGAAGACGATAACTAGGCTCCCACTGCAGCCTGCAGGAAAATGCATAAACGTGCTTTTTATTTTTAGCTGCAAGTTAAATCCAGACTTAATTTAGTTTTTGATCTGGAAGCTGACAGTACAGTGAAAATCAACTATTAAACACTGTGGGGTGCTTTTAAGCTTTCTTTTTTTATATAATTAAATTTCCATTAGGAGAAAAATCCTAATTGAATTCTCAGTTAATTAAATGAAAGGAGAAGTGACTAACTTTACTTTGTGACCCTTATGAACAGCAGCTGTAAGTCATGTTGTTACAATCTCTCTATCAGCACCATCAAGACCAGGCACCCACTTACAGGCACAACTAATATAATTATGGTGGCACAAAGACCCCATGAAGACCAGTGCAGAAAGGAAGCACTAAAAAACATTCGAACCTCCTTACTATTCAATCCCCCCGCCGCTCTACCCTCCACCCCCCCATAAATGTGATTTTTTTTAATGCAGCAGCAGTGTATTGTCCACACCCTTCATAAGCTGCTAACACACAGTGAAATGTGTCTGTCTCTGGGGTTTCACCATTGTTATCTGGGGTTGAGATCTGAGTGTCAGGTCTTTACTGCATGCTCTCTTACTAATCCCTTTTTGAGCCTCAGAAGAACATGGAGCATTTCTAACTGTGGTATTAAGGCTTGTGCTATTTAATGCCAGTTGTGGGAATAGGCTGGCTGAATAGGGGCAGTGTACGGGGATATCACATTATTAGTAATCATATCTGCTTAAGCCAAGCTTGCTGCTCCAGATGGCTGCTTTCAAGTGCAAATGAACCAGTTAGACGTGTCTGGTTTAATACATACTCAGGAATCACAAATAGCCATTGATTTTTTTTCCTGTCTCCCTCTCCATCCACTGTTTCTGGTGGTATTGAGCATGGATTAAATGGTCTCCTGAGCCTTTAAAGGGACATTGATTTTTCTAATTAATTGTGCACTGTGCAGAACCAGAATGCATAAACTTGTCTGTATTTGCGCGTCAAGTCAATTATTTTGAATTTGCCGGGAAGGAGAACAAACACTTACTGTATACAAAAGAAATGTTGGAACTTATTTAGTTTCCTTGAGAAGTTTCATAGTGCTGTAATCAAAGGCTTATTAACATTTTGTGCTTGTGCACATGAAACTGAAATGGGCAGAGGAGAGGATTACTCACTCAGTGGGAATTCAGGCACCCCACGAGCAAAACATGAACACAGTTGTGTGTGTGCGTGTGTGCGCGTAGACTAACAAGAGTATGCTATTTGCAAGTCCATTAGTTATTGTAGGTGACAAAATAGAGTGGATAATACTCCACTTGTATTTTATGTTGTTACTTTCAATAAACAAGCATTTTTTGTATTCTGCTTTGTTCATAAGTGAATAGCTAAAGTGTGCAATAATCTGTAACCTTTCATCACTCAATATTTTGTATTTGCATTTATTTTAATTCAGCTTTTTTTTGTTACCTTACAGGCAGCTGGGAAATACAGACAACAGGGAAGGAACTACACTGTTGAAGATGGAGACATCATCTTTTTCAAATTCAATGCACCAAATGCAGCAAAGAAGAAGTGACCCATGAAGAAAAATGTGTTTGTTTACATAAATGACTATTTCAATACCTTTTTTTTCTCTTGTGTGTAACATGGAGGCCGACACTGCCATTTCCTAAAATTTAATTTCCTCCTCCTGTAGGATATAGTCCCACTGCACATGCCAAAGCACAGGTTCAGTAAACTCTGACAGCTTAGCTATTTAAGATCGGGATCAGCCCCCCACTCCAAATTGTAGCAGCATTTGAAGGAGCATATTACTCTCCAGATACTTCATTAATCTCCATCACGGGTGCCAGCAGTGACACAGCTGACAGTGGGGACAATGCCACCTGCTCCTCTCCCCCTTCTGCAGATAATGCATGTTTTACAGTAGGCCAGATGTCTACACTCAATAAAACATTTCACAAAACCATTCTGTATGTGTTTTGGGATTTCTGTATGGAGTGGGAAGCTGCATGGGGATGGTGATAGCAGTCCTGCCGGCCACTGATTAGAGAATTAAAAGACACAGCTGACATTGACTGTAGCATAGAGAGGACAATTATAATTAAATCTGTTAAGTGATGCTGATTTTGGAAGGGCACATGCAGGAATCAGGTTTCTTTGCCAACGTAAGTGGTCACTTTCAATGATTATTTGTAAAGAGACTGAGTTAACCTTTTATTTTCACTTTTTATCATAGCATTGAATATACTTTTATATGTTTGACAGCCCTACAAGACCTGTCCTACAATATCCTAAAATATAAGAGGATACTGTGTTTGTGTCCAAGGTTTCTTACTACAATGTGGGCCTATGCATACTGACTAAATAAACAAGAGAAATGTTAATTCACATTATATTTTCTCCAGAAAGTCAACATTTTGAGATATTCAGTATAGCATGAAAATAGAAGTTGACACAATCTACAAGAGCAACCAGAAAACGATTCTGTCTGAAGTCTGAAGTAGTGTTTTTCTCACCCCTATACTTTGTGCATAAGTGTTTGTGAGGCATTTATGTTGATGGAATTGTATGGCTGCAACCGCGGTGCTTCGGAGCAAGATTGTATTCTCCATGGGAGTCCGAACAAAAAAGCTGTAGATCAGCAGTGCTTGTCTGAATATCTTGTAACCATTAAGACTGCAAAAGGGAAAGAAAAATGACCATTTGATGGGAACAAAAAGATTGAATAAAAATGGTCATTTTACAGAAATGGTATTGCATATCCAAGCCTTCAATGGGATGTTTTATGGAGGCCGTGCTAACACTGCAAAGCCCGGTGTTTGTCATGAAAATAAGGTGGATTACAGTCTTTAAGAACTGAGATCTATGGCAAAGTATAGGATGATATTTACTGTGGTTATTTAGAAACAATGACAGATGACAACATGTGTGTATCAAATAACATTAGGCTTATTCTGCTTCGCGTTAACCACCGATTTAAATAACTCACATTTCGTGCAGCAGACAAAAGAGGAACAAACATTTACAGCTCTCAGATACTTTTAAAACAGTCTTCAGCTGACTGATTTTTAAGTGAAACCATACAAATCCCCCAGAGAGCACGATGGGGGCTTGAGATAAAAAGTGTTTTTGCATTCTTCTCGGGGTGGTGGTGGCATTGGCCAACCTAAACCCCACACAGAAGATCATTCATTTGCTGCAGTTTTGAGGCTCTGGGACTGATGAGCCCAGTGGTCTGGCTTGTGGAGAATTTTGTTTTTCATAAAGTGTCAATAAATCTTTCAAGGGCAAGTAATAAAGCTATTTAGAATCAAAACACGAAGCAAAAAAAGTCTCTTGTACTGTAAGCATAACCTCAACATGCTGTTTCAGGGTTTGATACCAATAATTTTGCTGTCATGGGAAAGACAAGAATTAGACAATTATGAGATAATTCGGCAACTTCTCTGTTACGAATGTGTTTAAGGTGTATATGTAACTATGGTGTGGTATGGCTTTTGCCTCCATGATTAGGTGATGTAAGTAGATTGGTAAAGCTGCTCCAAACCAAATTTAAAATGAGCCCAAAAATGTGACAGAATTTCTGTAGAAATTTTCTGTCAGCATCATCAATCACATGGTGCCACTCTGCCCCAAAGCAAACCACAGTGGCATCATACCAAGAAGAGCACTGAGTGTAAAGCAGGCTTTAAAACACACGCCCAACAAAACAGACCACGGCTGCTGCTGTAAATCACACACTCACCAAAAACCTTTGAAGAATTTATACAAAAAAAAGACGAAGAAAAAGAAGACAAAGAATGTATGAGTTATAACAAATAAACATGTGGCACTTATAGAGCCATAACTATGCACAGGGGATTGTGTTGGGAAATTCAGTGTTTATTACAAACACTCTGTATCATATTATTACAGAGAGGAAATTATCTCTATTTTGGATGACAATAAAAGCGTTACCATGTTGTTATTGCTGCTATTGTGTGATTCCGGTGACACAGAATCGACGCTGAGTAAAAACGGAACATGGATCTGACAAAAATAACAGTTAAATGTTCACATGTGAGAGTTTATGCAACAATTTGATCTCATTGGTGTTGCATGACCATAATACAGCATACTACTCTGATTTATTGTTGCCACTGTCGATGGGATGACACACTGTCAGTACAATGCTGAGTGAAGAGAATGCAATAAACAGCTGAGAGGGGGACAAGAAGGGAGTGTTGGATGGAATTAGGGTTTCTTTCATTCTCTGTAACTTTTGCTACATCCATCCATCCATCCATTATCTACCGCTTATTCCCTGAACAGGGTCACAGGGGGGGATGGAGCCAATCTCAGCTGACATCGGCAAGAGGAGGGGTACACCCTGGACTGGTCACCAGTCCACTTTTGCTACAAAAAGTGCAAAATCTTGCACAATTCATGACCTCGGCTAAGTTTTAATGTTTGGAGTTTACAAATTGAAATATATTTTGCTCTTCAGATCAGAGTTAAAGGGGGTGCAGTGCATAAAACCACAGCGATGTCCATTATCTCTGTATCTATAAACATAAGTGGGACGGACAGGATATCTGTAACAACTCAGTGTATATTCAGTCCGATGCAGCACCATAACATCAATGATAAAACACACAAATGATTTGCATATTGTAGTGGTTACCTAATAAAATGACCACTTGCTTCAAATCTGCAGACAGAATCTGCACCTGTAAACAGTGATAGTATCCTATCTAAGCTGATAGATATTTAGAACAAAGCCACAAAAGAGGAAGCTTCCTGTTCAGGCCCACCCGTAAAAATAAAGTTTTCTGTCATTTATTTTTGTAGCAAAACCTTTGAAAATGTTTCTCTTTTATTTTAACATATTTTAATAATATATACTTAATAAATAACACTAAAAAAAAAGCTCTAACTGTGAGGCTTTACCGTGTCTGTATCTGCACATGGTGATTATCAAGATGTCAGACAAACAAAAGTGTGATTGTTTCTGTTTCAAATGCTTCTGAGTTGTCTATAACACACATTAAATATTCTGTTCACACTCCTTTCGTGCTGCACCAGTTTCAATTTTCTCTCTCAGGTCCCATTTATAGAGTCTCCAGTAGGGCAGTTTCTCTCTGTGGGGTCACTCTCTCTTGGACTGGCCTTCATAAAAACAACTGTCAATATGTTAATATGAAACACTCAGAGCCATCGTGGGCTCAGTCAGTTACATCTCATGTGTCCGCAACAAGCCACTAAAGTGATGTTAACTCTTGTAATTCAATGAAAGTGACTTTTGGATTAGTTACTAATATTTTTCTGTATTTTTAATCCATAATAGCATGTAGCTTAGTTAATAAATGATCACTTTTCTATCAGCACGATGCTGAAAGTAATAGATTCATGCAACGTACCAAAGATTTCCCTCTTCACAGTTGCATCTGCCCTACCGAATCTTTATAGACGCAGTGAAATTCCCACTGAGTAATTGCTCTATAGACTTCAGATTCCTCTCATGAGGTGAACACAGGGTCTGTCAATATATTCTCGTTTCCATTGTTTGCAGCTCAGGCTGAAGACAACATACAAATCTAAAGATGAACACAGTGGAAGTTACATGCCTGTGTGGCCGCTGCATCCATCAACAAGTTGCATTTGTATTGCTTTTAGGATATTTGACTTTTCCCTTTAACTTGGAGGTCTTGTGGAAATTGTTGGTCCGCGTCCAAGGAGTCCTGCAGTAAGACAGACGTAGCTGCAAGGTTTTTCTAAAGCTGTTTCCATTGGCCTGTGTTTACCTGACACTTGGATTGACAGCAGAGTGATTGGAAATATCCACCATTCACTGCCGTGAGCTCCTGAGTGCACAGAAAGTGCTTTTGTAGTCTGGCTGTAATGGGCCAAGCTTGAATTGAAGGTTGGGAGAAATAGCCTCACTGCGGTCGCGCACTGTGAGGAACTGACACACCACAAATAATACTCAGAAGTGGGGTCCTGATAGCATCACAGCCACAGAGCATGCACAATAGCATGCAGACTCTCATTTCAATGCACTTTCACAACGCTGTAATGTGCACAATCAGATGGTGGCAAAGAAATCTAGTCAAATACAAACTTGACTTTGTCATTTGTCTGCTGATATTGACAATGAATATATCCGATTTCTTGTTTATAAGTTAAATTGCACAAATAGTTAGCAAAAAAGAATAAATGTTAGGATGCATGACGTGATGTAAAAGCTCTGAATAAGAATGTTTTTTTAGTGACACAAAGGGCCTGAGCATGCCAAGTATTTTCATCAAATAACGTCCCTACAAGTTATGTTAGTTTATCCACACCGAGCTTTAAAGGATCGGCATGTATGATTATTAGCATACAAATATTACTTAAGGCGGTTTAATGACTACTGTTGATTTTTATACAGATATTTTTTAAACAATTAACCTTTTTAGGATTGATTGAGCCTAATTTCATACAGTTTTTAATAGAAGAAGAAAATGCCAGCCTGCTCTTAAACATTTAAGTCTATTACCTTATATATACTATACTATACTATACTATACTATACTATACTATACTATACTATACTATACTATACTATACTATACTATACAGTCATTGAGCAGACGCTGTTATCCAAAGCGACTTATATGATAAGCAGTCATTTATGCTTATGGAAAGAAGGGTTTAGATGTCTGAATTCTGGTATCAGAAGCTGTCATTGATCAGTCATTTAATTCATCTGTTTATTTTGTGGTGACAAATTCATCCATCCATTTTCTACCACTTTTTCCCTAAATGGGATCGCGGGGGGGCTGGAGCCAATCCCAGCTCACATCGGGCAAGAGGCGGGGTACACCCTGGACAGGTCGCCAGTCCATCGCAGGGCCAACACAGACAAACAACCATGCACACACACACTCACTCCTATGGGCAATTTAGAGTCTCCAATCAGCCTAT
>JBAMHV010000013.1:12581665-12599597 GCA_037177535.1 Pseudomugil gertrudae
ATTTAGAGTCTCCAATCAGCCTATCCCCAAGGTGCATGTCTTTGGACTGTGGGAGGAAGCCGGAGTACCCGGGGAGAGAACCCACGCTAACACAGGGAGAACATGCAAACTCCTCACAGAAAGATTCCCACTTCGACCCCTGCCCCAACTGAGGCTCGAACCGGCAACCTTCTTGCTGTGAGGCCACAGAGTTTAAATGTCTGAATTCTGGTATCAGAAGCTGTCATTGATCAGTCATTTTATTCATCTGTTTATTTTGTGGTGACAAAATCAATTCAGTTCAATTAAAAATAGCAAAATGTTAAGTTTACCTGCACAGGGTCATAATCATTGTTTGAAATGAGGTGGAGTGGATTTGTAGTTGGAAAGCTGCTTTATCTGAAAGAAAAAGAAGAAAAGAATTGTTTTGTATACTAATTTATTTTGTAGTTAGCAGTTGCAAACAATTAAAAATGGGCTTAGAGTTTGAAATATCTAGGATAAAGGAGATCCCTCATTTCTGTCTATTCAATGTGACCAAACATTGATTTGTTTTCAACTGGTTTCCCTTGCAGGAACTGGAATCCTTTCACATACATGGTTTATGTCTGAGAGCATGTTGTAAAGTGTAATCTTACCTCCGTTAGAAATCAAGATACCACTGTGTGAAATATTATTAACCATACCACATAGGCCTATTTGATTATCACCATTGCAAGTATACAGATTTAAATGCCCTTTGCAGGATATACAGTAAAATACTGAACTCTAAAAGTTGTATAGTATTTACTTAACTCGTGTCTTTAAATGTAATGACATGAGAAGCATTGTTTTCTTCTTTCTTCACTCCTGTACTGAATATCTACTGTTTGTTCAGATAATTATAATAGTTAGCTATGCTTTAAAGAAATTAAAAAATAAATTAATCTTAGCAGCTTCAGAGGAAGTAGAACTAGCAACCATACAAAAGAGAGCATCTGAAGAAGCAATGTGTTCATTAAGTATAGAAAATGAATAGATAGATAATGGGTAAAGAAAATAAGATATATGAACAGATTTAATTTTAATTCATTCAAACAAATATATGATTTTAAGTTATTATTGCATGTTGTCACTAAATGAACCTTTACTAACTTAAGCTATATATGTCGACTTTCTCAATCACAAAGGTTTATTAACTAGTCAGAGTAATATCAATACAATCTTCTCTGCCACCCACACTGTAACACTGAACATGAATAGTAAACAGGAAAAGAATCCAACAAAAAGTGATTGGCGGGTCAGCTGGCAAATCATATCACAGTAAGAGCAAGCACAACCAATCACCTTTACGTATTACGGTGGGATTTCCTGTTTGTGACGCAGCCAACAGTGGAGGCCCCACCCTTGTGTTACCTACCACCCGTCAATCAAAATATAAAAAAATCTGACAGTTATCACCTATTTCTGCGCGAATACAATCAATTCAGTCTGTTAATCATGTCCCGTGGCCTGTGACTATTGGGACCGTCCGTTTTAAAACAAGTCACGCTATGACTGGTATGTAATATCTATTTTTTTCACCCACGTAAGCTAACGAGCTATCTCGGGCATCCTCTGGCTAAATTAGCTCGCTAGCAGGCTAACACAGATGCCTAATGGTGATATAGCTAATCATCGCCGGCTAAGTTAGCGGTTTAAGCTAACATTTGGCTTCTTAGCTTAGCTTGCTGAATAATCTTATTTAGGATACATCACAAGCTACCTCCGGTTAAGAAGATCGTCATCTTAACGCTGTTATTTGCATTATTATCGTTATTTTGGTGGGTTTATTGTATGCTACTTAACCTACGCTTCAGGATGTTCCTCTAGTATTTGCTAACATTAGCATCGGCTGTTCTTTCACTTTGCTAACGTTGTCTTACTTGTGTTACATAGCGCCAGAACAGCCACTGAAACCAGATGACATGGCTGCCCTGGACGTGGACGGCAGTCAGGGTAATTTTATGCAACAGGAGGAAGGCAGAGGTAATCAGGTAAGCGCTTCGTCCTGGTTTTTCTATACATTATTTGTCGATTTTGAGATCTCGTTACCTGAATGGTGCCAACTGACATAACCCATTTATAAACATGGAGGGAGTTTACGTACCCTCATTTGAACCTCTCAGGCAACACATCCTCTCAGGCTCCTTTCATACCCCGCCTCCTATACTAGGATAGAAGTAGCAGATTAAACTCGAACCAAACAGTAACTTTATTACAATATTTTCCCAGGTGCTGCCTGAGGGGCTCAACACTGAAGGAGAACGTCCTTTGTAATTATTTAGCAACGAGGCCCTCATTGTGTGGCCCTGACTAATGGCCACCCACTTTCTTTCCTTTAAACGTGCTTATTGTGGGTAGGACACTCAGCCATCACCCCTCGACCTGCTAGCAACGACCTGCACTAAGGTTGGGTCACCATCGTCAGAGGTGAACAGAGGTGCTGCAGCTGATGTGGTAAGTCAGCACCTCTGCTACATCTGATAGAAAAATAGCCACTGCATTTGATATCACGATGGGAAAAATACCATTATTATGTCCTTAACAAACTGTTTACCTGAAGTTATACAGCAACACACCTGGAAATGCATTTAAACTTATTCATGTATTTTAGTTTTGTTGATTCACATCCTTGAGGTACAACTTCTGATGCGTTTAATAACTGGCTTTCATTTGTACATCATGCGTTGCACTGATATGTTGTTTAATTGTTACAAATTAAGTGTGAAATTAGAATTTAATCATTTGCTTTATTTGCCTCTGACTTGGTGATTTTATACAGTAAGTTAGCTATTTTGACGTACGATGCAGGTCTGAAGCTTGTTACATTATCCACGAGAAGTGAGATTTTTCTTCTTGTTCTCGAGGACAAAAAAGGTGTTTTTTAGTCTGTTCTGGTAATACTGCATGAGAAGCTTTATCTGTGATAGATTGGGGATAACTGTAGGGGGTGGGTCTGTCTTTATGTGTAATGAACAACTAGCCTGTTTTTTCATGGTTAACATGAAATTTCATCCAGAAAGTTCATGTGTTTAAATGCCACACGTGTTGTATACATTTTCATACTGTCTTACCACCTCCATCAGCTGTTATTAAAGTTATCTGTTTACCTCACACCAGGCAAAATGTGGAAGCTTTACTCATTAACCACACCCACCTCAAATGTCCGACCAATTACACAATACTGTTCAGAGCCCCACAGGAGAAAGTTCTGCTCAGCTGATGTGTTGACCAAAAGCTTCAAGACTTTCCAATCATGTCCACGAGGAGAAAAGTCACTCATTTTGTTCTTGTAAGAAGAAAGTTTGGGCTTCTCGTGGAGTATGTAACAGGCTTGAGTCAGAGCGGGGAGAGACGTCAGAGGGGAGAAGGTTGTTTGTGAGAAACCGTCTGTTTAGCAATGAACAATTTGCTACTTGTTAGAGCAGAGTCCCGTGTCTGCTTCACCACTGCTGGGTGAATTCCACGCTAGCTCCAGCTCTACCTGGGTAGAATCACAGACCAGAGCAGCACTGTTACTAAACCATCACAGAACATGGAAATAACTGGTGTTGTTTGTGCTGAATGCTCCTGTAGGTGTGATGTTTAGTTCACCTTGCATGGCAGCTACTCCATAAATGCAATCAGCATCTCCCCGACACATTATCTCATACAAAGGCTGTTTTATAATTAAGTCTACATGTTAAACACGGTAAAGTGTGTGAGATTGTGTATGAAATACACACATTAAACAAATAACATTGAATGCATTTTACAGTTTTCTTTTGGTTATGAAGTATATTTTGTCCATTTTATTATTGATGATGTCATGACAAATCGGCAAACACATTTTGAAAGGTCTGACTAGTCATCTAAAATACCCGTCTCTAAATTGTGAATATTTTATAACATAAAGTCTTCGCGTTAGTTTGCTTGAGTTGGATTATTTAAAATATTTTAATTCTCACTACTGTCAATAACTAACATCACTTTGGGGAATGATTATGTATTACCTGTGACTCTTTATGTCTTTGAAATATTGTAGGTCATCAACACTGCAATTTAAGATTATTTTTGCTATCTTTTGTAAGGATAAAGGTTAAGAGAAGATTGCTGTGGTTTCACTTTCAATTTGCAACAGTTTGCTTGAATTCAACCTGACTGTAAATTAAATTAAATCACACTGCTAATTTGGCAATGTAAAAAGATATGACAGGTCCAGGTGTCAAAAAAGTTTATTTAAGATATACTTTTATTATAATTGAGCCAGCACCTCATTACATTCCAGTACGTTTATAGCTAATAAACATATAACAGCTGTTGTAGTATATTTAAGTTGTGAGTAAAGCTGTTTATATCTATTTGATATGTGTGACACATTCAGGTATGATTTCCCATTTTGCCAGTTAGGATATCTGCCATTTAAAATCTGGCATGGATGTAGGACCTCAATAAAGTCCACCAGAAAAGTTTACCTGCCACCAGAAAGGTGAAACAGGTTTTGTTTCGCTCAGTAGAGGTGTCCATAATGGGTTTATATGCCTCTGATGAAGGATTATGTTTTAATAGCTTAATTTTTGATTTATCTGTCAGATTTCAGATGCATCTTTATAACTCGATTATTTATGTTTCCACATAAAAATTTAGTACAAAGCATTTTAAATATGAAAGGTGCTATACAAATAAACTCTTCTTGCCTACACAGTAATGCATTTATCCGTTTTCCATACTGCTTCATCCAATTCAGGTTTGCGGGCAGCTGCACACTAATACATTTTCAAAAGGCAAAAAAGTGTGAACACAAAGTGAATAAAACTACCAGCATCCCCAAAGTCTACATGTGTATGTGTTTTAAAATGTTGCTTAAATACTTATTACATCTATTTTATTGTCACTCATTTTCTTTCCTAGACATCAGATCCATCATTACATCTAACTGAGACTGACAAATGGGAGGTGTTAACACCCACAACAACAACAAAGGATGAGTCTGGGATAATACAGATCCAAAGTCAAGGAATTTTCACATCAAATGGACAGTATGTTCTTCCTCTCCAAAACTTACAAAGTCAGCCAATCTTCGTGACATCTGGAACAGATGACTCCTCTGCCAATTCAGTGCCTAACATTCAGTACCAAGTAATTCCTCAGATTCAGACAGCAGATGGACAGCTGAGCTTCTCCACATCTGGTGTGGAAGGACCAACTCTGAGTCAGGATGCCACCGGGCAGATTCAGATCTTACCCGACGGTAGCCAAACTCTCAGTGTAACACCGACTGCAAGCATCCTTAACAACAACCAGAGCCTCATATCACAGACTGCTAATGTCCAGCAGATACAAGGGGTTTCTATTGGCAGCTCCACTTTTAATAACCAGGGCCAGGTTGTTACCAATGTGCCTGTGGGTTTGCCTGGGAACATCACTTTTGTTCCTATTAACAGCGTTGACTTGGACTCCCTTGGCCTGTCGGGTGCTCAGACTATAGCAACAGGAGTTACTGCTGATGGCCAGCTGATTATGACGAGTCAACCTGTTGATAGCTCTGATACTTTAGCCAAGACGGATCACCTCTCACAGACACTACCAGTAAATGACTCAAATGGTAATACTGAGATATTTGTGCCAACGTCTTCCTCTCAGCTGCATCTTTCAGTGAACGAAGCTGGTCTCCTTTCCCACAATGCTTCATTATCATCAGTGGCAACAGAGCAAGCCGACTCGAGTTCCAGTCTCCAAGAAGGCTTCATCCAGCAGAATCAGGAGCAAAATATTCAGTTGTCCTCTGCTCAGCCTATCATTCAGCTTCAGCAGGTGCCCGTTCAAACCACCAATACTCAGGTGGTCCAGTCGGTGGCAGCAGGTGGGCAAAATCTTCAAAACATGCAGCTGATCAACCCAGGAACCTTCATCATCCAAGCTCAGACAGTCACACCATCAGGTCAGATACAATGGCAGACCTTCCAGGTTCAAGGGGTGCAGAACCTTCAAAACCTTCAGTTGCCCACCACGCCACCACAACAAATAACCCTGGCACCAGTCCAGACCTTGTCATTGGGTAGTATCAGTGCTGGGCAGATCCCCAACCTACAGACGGTAACGGTCAACTCTGTGGCTCAACAGGAAGGAGACGCAAATACCCCTGCAGGTACAGTACGTCTTCTTATCAGGAATATACACAGAAATAATCTCTCCAGCCATTGATCCACCCAGGTGTGGAATTTCACCTTCTGTGGATGTCTGCATAACGTTGTATTTATATCTCTTTGAATTGCCAGATTGCTTCGTTGCTCCTCTTTAGAGTAGGACGAGTTCTTTACCTTTCTTACAAGTAGATGGATTTTTTTGGCCTCAAGCAATTCTTGGCGATTAAAGTATCCAAGTTCTTTTAATGGTTTTTAATCATTAATTCATATCCCAATACATTTAGGAAATGATCCAGATCATCACCTGCATCAAGGAATATTTAGAAAGATTTTTTTCCTCCCAGTTTTCCCACAGGAAAAGCTACATTATCACGCCTCTTGTCTTCCAAAGTTGTTACCAAAGCTTTTGTTAACATCATATACACATTTCAGATATTCAGATCAAGGAAGAACCAGATTCTGGAGAGTGGCTAAACGCAGACTCTACACTGAACACAAGTGATCTGTCCCACCTCCATGGGAGGCTGGTGGATGATGAGGATCAGCTAGGCCAGGAGGGCAAGCGGCTGCGCAGAGTGGCATGCACATGTCCTAACTGCAAAGAGTCTGGTGGAAGGTCTGTAAGGCTGCCCGGTGATTTTACTCTCTTAGATCTAAAAAAAAAAAACATAACAGGACTTTTATGTCTCCTGTCTGTGACAGAGGATCCAGCATGGGGAAGAAGAAGCAGCACATCTGCCACATCGTGGGCTGTGGGAAAGTGTATGGAAAGACATCGCACCTGCGAGCACACCTGCGCTGGCATTCGGGGGAGCGACCTTTTGTTTGCAGCTGGATGTTCTGTGGGAAGAGGTTCACACGCAGCGATGAGCTCCAGAGACACAGGAGAACACACACAGGTGCCCCTCTATTTTTCTCTCGTTGTTTGCACATCGAAAAAAAAAATCCATGAAATCAGTAAAATGTGTTGATTTAAGCTCTGAAAAGCAAGTCGTGTAGGAAATTACAGCATTTGTGCCCCTCTGAACTAGCATGTTAAATTTCATACCAGCAATGAGGAAATCATGACAAATGGCCAAATTTTTTACAGGCTCTGTAATAATGTTAAAGATGTGACTCATGCTCGAAAGGTTTGGTCTGCAGACTTTATTTTAGCACTACACTACAGAAAAATGTGACAACAGAAATAAGCCGTGGGTTTTAAGAGTAATGGCTTTTTTTCTGTGATTCTTCAGTCTGCTGATCAAATGCATTGATTATTTAATCATAAGCAACTGTGAGCACTTCTATAACGGCAAACATTTAGTTATATTCCTGGTCTGAAGCATATACGTGTTTAATCAGCTGTAAGCTCAAAGAAGCGGTGCTATCTATTAATCTTGGAAGGGTTATTAGACCAGTCCATCATTTTACACAAAAAAAGACTTCCCAGGTGAAAACCTCCTTTCTATAATAAATAGCATAGCAGCATACCAAAGGTTTGCAAACTTGCATTTGAACATACCACACGATTGCTGGAATAATGTTATTTTAACAAACAAGATCAACATGGAGCAGTCTGGCCATAATGTGCATCCTCCGCATCTCTTCTGGTGTCAGACAAACACTGCACCAGTGCGCACACATGTCAATAGCAGTTTTAAAACATGGTGGTAAAGTGGGTGATGATTTGTGTTTGTTGTGCAGCCACAGGATTGGGACATTTTGTAATGACCTCTTCAATTTACTGAAATATTGTAGATTCAACTATGAGGCTGTCTGTATGACAGCTAAAGCTTGGATGAATTACTCTAAACCGAGGTGCACAAGTGTGGTCCTCAAGATTTATCATCCTGCAACCTTTGTCCAACACATCAAATCAATGGCTCATTACCAGGCCTCTGCAGAGGTGGATGGCATGCAGAAGAAGGAATTTAGTTAGTTGATTCAGGTGGGTTGGAGAAGGAATGCATCAGAAAGTTGCAGGATGGTAGATCCCGAGGTCCGTACTTGGGCACACTGTTTTAAGCAGTACGACATGATCGCAAGTCCAGCTGCAAATCTAAGCAACAGAAAAAGAAAAGGATCAGTCACATCCAGAGCTCCCCTGAGAAAAATATTGAGAAAAGCAGTGTATATCCAATTACCCACAAGCCTGAAGTAAGGCCAGGCTGAGGAGAGGAGTGGGACAAAATTGTTCTTCAACAATAAGACGGAAAATGTAACACAGATAACTTAAACGTTATTGCTCTGAATGGGGTTTGTACAAGCTTCTAAGGACCAGGGGCCTCACGCTTACGCAATAAACGGCCCTATTTGACGTTTGGGATTTCTAAAAGATGTAGAAAAGTGCGTACCGCTGTGCCGACTTTTGACCTTGCGTAGTAACATTTTGGAGAGGGAGTACAGCTGATAAAGCCACATTAAATCATGTTTGCTATCATTTACATGAGACTTTGTATCATTGTGATCAATAACACGTAAACATGGATTATTATAGATATGCTTAAAAATCAAGGTATTTATTTCATAAATACGTATTTAAGCATCCGAGCTCAGTATGATCATACTAAATAAAATGTCGCTATGGTGTTTATTGGTACATTTTTACTGATGATATTGCAGTGACACGTGCGATGAGCTTCCACTACTTGCTGACAGCAGGATCAGGATGGGAGACTGTTTAAGGACCACAAAGATTTCCTGGCCCATGATGATGACTGGCTAATAAACAGATTTAAATTTTTTTTATTTCTGGCACTGACGTCTTCATCATGCTAACATTTACTGCTGCATCAACATGCTGCCACTCGTGATTGTTACACCACAACTATGATCCGCAAACAGGATCTCCTGATGTGTCCATCTTATCAACATTAACCGACTTCAGGCTGTGAAAAGTTACGTTTACTTGTCATCTCAGTGGCCATAATTCATAATTCATTTACCTGTGCAACCTTTTTGTCAAGGTTGTGATTTATAAAAGGAAAATGCGTAAATCTGTGCGTAAGCAGAGTTTTATAAATCAGACTTTAGACTTGGCGTAGCAACTTTTTTCACTTTTTTGCGTAAGTACAGTTCTAGTAGAGATTCTACGCAAAGCTTTATAAATGAGGCCCCAGGTGACTTGTCTATAGGCCCTTCAATGCAAAACCTTAGATTAAAAGAGGAGCCTACTATCTTTTTAATTACTTTTTAATTGAGTGTATCAGAACAATGTAATGATAGGGATAATGCTACTTCCTCGTGGTGATGTTTTACCCCCACCATGCCATCTGCAGATTGAGGCCTCTGACAAGTTTTGTCATGGGAGTATTTCATTACCCTGTCAGCTGCACTGTTACCATTCACAGTTAAGTTTGCAAGAGGAAATTTAATCTTTCTAAGCGTTCGAGTTGATGATAACTGTTATATATTGTTTAGTCTCAATTTGTCAGTTTTGACAATGACAGACTGGCTTTAAACACCTAATTCTGACTAATATTGATCTCAGGTTATACAGCATTCATTAGCTGTACATGATTAAACTTAAGTATTTTGTTATCTTTTATGTTAAATGTAGTTTATTTGGTAATCAGTCGAATGCATCTTTTCATGCCAATTGGATAAACTTATGAAATATTTGATGTCTTCACTTATATTCAGTATGAAACTATCGAACTATTTTCTTTCTGGCAGGAGAGAAGAAGTTTGTCTGCCCAGAATGTTCCAAGCGCTTCATGCGGAGCGACCACCTGGCAAAGCACATTAAAACCCATCAAAACAAAAAAAGCGTGAACTCTGGCAGCACCGTGGTGGCCTCAATGGAATCCACAGGTTCCTCTGACAGCATCATCGCCACGGCAGGCGGGACCACCCTCATCCTCACCAACATTCAGCAGGGTTCTAACAACGCCCAGGACATCCTGGCCAACGCAGAGATCCCTCTCCAGCTCGTTACCACGGTAGCGGCCAGTGAAGTCATGGAGTAATGTGCACTCCATTTAATAAACTTCTACAGCATCTCTTATACTGTATACTCCTACCTGCATTTTTATTCAAGATCTGAAGGATTATTATAAATAAAAAATATATATTTTAACACAGACATAAGTCCATGTAGATTCTCAGTTTCCACTGAGGAAAAAGAAAAGTGGAAACAAAATGGAGAAAGACATTGCAGTAAACACAATGAAATGCCTTATTTTGTACAATATTATGTAGTTGGAAATATACAGTAGATTTCCAGTTTGTTTTTAATCTACTTATTAGTTAATGTTTTTATTTTTGTTTTCATGGAAATGTATTGCTGCATTAAGCAAATTTTGCCTTGTGTTGACTGTATTTTGATTACGTACTTGTGAGCAAAATTAATTTCACATCCTTTTCAGCAGAGACTCGACGTCTCGGCAGAACAGATTTTATCCATTGAAGTACAGTTATTAAGTCCAGACAAATTTTTCCCTCTGTGTTTATAAATTATTAATATGCATTGCTTCCTGACTGGCGGTCTGTCTGCAAAACCCTCCTTTTTTAATTAATCTGTTTTACACATGAAAATGAAAAACAATCAACATTTTGTATCATAATTCCTATTGAACACACTGTTATGATGACACGTCGTTTGCTTATGAAATATTTTGACAACAGCTATTTATATTAGGCTTTAAATAGATGATGCATTTGTAATAATGAAGGTCTGAAATATTTCAAATGGTTCCAATCTATGTAATGTAGTTGTGTATTTGTACCTCTTTCTTTTTTTTCTTTGGGAGAACTTCTAAACAAAAACACACATGTAAAATAAGCAGGGTGGGGAGAATTTTCTGTGGTGGTAATTGCCAAATTTGACTCCAAACTCAGGGTGACTCTTGACTGCGTGCTATAAGTAGAGTAAATCACCCCAGTTGCTTATCTGTCATAGTTGGATGTTGCAAATGAAGTGCTTTTTTTATTATATCTCATGTTACAATGCTCATTGAATCTTATGTCTTATTTCCCCTTTTTAAATAGACTCTTATTTGTGTCATAGAAACCGCTTTGCAGGACTTCTCAGAAGTATCTCGTTTCATCAGTCGTATCATGCAGCTGATAAATCTGTGATTACAGAACATGGTACTTTTTAACCGCACTGTTGTCATCACTTTAATCTTGTTTATTGTTTTGGATAAAGATGCTTTGTAAGAATCTGTATGTTCTATCAATTGTAACCAAATGGAGCTTTTTTTCTGTAGTTAATGTTTCACTTTAACTGTATCACATTCCCATCACTCTTCATATTATAGCTTTATCTCATTTCTGATACGCTCCCACAAAGTGTTACTTTGAATGCACACTGAACAGTGAATTTAATGGTAACTCATGGGGGCCTTTATTTTGTCAATGTTGTTTATATATATATATAATTTCTGTTTTCTTTAAGACATGGAAAAATCAGCAAGTTAATGGTTATTTAGTCTTTTTTGGGAGGTTTTTGAGTCCAATCGCACGATCCCAAATCGTGCAGGATATTCATGTTCTTTACTAAACACTGAAGGTTTTTCTTCACTCCAGTCTTCTGTATAAATATGTCGATATATAACATCAATATAAATCTTTGTTACACTTGAATGCACTCTTACTCTTTTTTTTTTTAAAGTTTTCTAGATTTTACAATGTTGGTCACATGATGCTTTTGTTCTTGATGCTCGATGTAAACGCACTACCACTAAAACGTTCAGACATGCTCCACCAAACCTTTAACTCGAACTGTACTGAAATACCTGAACACATGGAATTTGGACATTTATTTTTATCTTGAACAGCCTTTTGTTTAGTCTCCTTGTGAAAATGCATCGGCCAAACAGGAGGTGTATTCTCTCCGTGCAGCCTATATTCAGGGTTTATAGTCCAGCAGATGTCACTACAGCCAAGGGAGCAGGACAAGAGACATCTTTGACCTTTTGACCTTAAAGCAGAGCTACTGCGATGGAGTCACAGAGGCCAACAGCAGGTGCTGTCCCTCAATCAGCTACAAGTTAATGTCACATCGAGAATATACTCTGCAGCTGGAAAACAAAGCTCGTGGCTTCAAGCACACCAAATAGAAGAATTAAGAGTAACCTAAATTTATATATATATTCACATACACACACGATTGAGCAGTAAAGCCTAATAATTACAGCTCCCATAAATAAACCCAAAACTATCCCTGCACAGTAGTGGCACACATGCCGCACCACCATCCTTGTATCCATTACATGGGACATTTTATTGTTGGGTTTTTTTTGTTTTGTTTTTTAAATTCGGCTCGAGTTGGGCGCATATAATAGCCTACTTGGTTTAAGTGTGTGGTAACATAATTAAAAGTGTATTTTGTGTAAGGCTTTATCTAGTAAATCTGAGTGAGAAGCACATGCTTTTCAAGTCTTAGTCAATTTGCAAAAAAAAGTGGATGAATGTGGTTTATAGCGTTAAAAAGGACTTGTCCGTTTTGTCATTCCTTTCATTTGCATAATTTAATGAATCTAATTCATTGTAATGCAATACCAAGTGCACCAGGAATATAGAATGACAGTTTGAGTTAATGAAATGTGTTAACAGTATCATCATTTACTTGTATGTTAATTAGTCCAATTAATTTCCCCTGCTCGGTAATCTGAATATTGTAATAATCTTTGCTCCCCTGCAGGAATGAAATCTCTGATACACAGACCTCAGGGACGATCAGCACAGGGAATCGAGGTTTTTTTGTTGCAGATTTAAGAACTGCAGAGCCTTGAGGTAATTCTTTTTGAGTCTGAGATTCAGGTGTTTGTCTTCCGTGATTATACCCTCTGCTTGAGTATTGTTTACCAGTAGCTGTGTATGATCTGCCTTAAGGATGTATGATGTAAACCATTGCACAGTGTGGTCTGCTATCTGAGCCAAAATAACTGTCTCGCTTGACAAAGTGCCAACTGCCCTGTAACAGGAGGAGACACGATCCTTATGGCCATGGCCGATAAAAGCTGCCATCAGTGGGCAATTCTCCCCGGCAGCTCGGCAGGTTCAAAGAAAAGAAAGATTGGGTGGTTACAAAGCGTGACAACACCTTTCCAACTGACCACCTGGGCTAAACCTAACTTTGTCAGCTAAGCTCGTTTATTTGTGTTCAGACTGATGTATGTTAGCATAGATCACAGTGAAGCCATGGTACAAACCAAACCGAGAGAGGCTTCCAGCAGTCTCACTAATAAATCATGAGAAGTTTAGTTTCAAACACTAGAGTTTTTTTAATGTTGCCCACGATTTTGCAACACACTGAGGAGTACTCTGTACCTCCTGCACTGTGGGCACAATATGTTGTAAATTTTGGGTTTGAAGAGTAGAAGCCTTTTCAATTACACAACTTTGTTTGGTTTTTTTGTGACAGACTTGTATCATTTCAAACTGTCTTGCATTACAACTTTACTATGTGTTTGTATTGTAGCAGAAAGCTTTGGCTCCTCTTGCTCAGTTTTCCAATTGCGGTGTAATTGCACGTGGTGCTCAGCTTCTCCAATTCATGTGCAAAATGCATAAATAAAAAAACTATGTGGAAGGAGAGGAACACTGTAATCATGCAATAACATTTCCGACTGTATGCGTGGCAGAATTCAAAATGCTATTGGGATTATGGCTCTTAACCATTGGGAGGTAATGTGAACCGTTGGCAGAAATGACTTATTTCATTATGCTGTCCCAAATGTATGAAATACTTCAGTGAGAGGGCTGCTTCTTCCTGAGCTGTGCCCAATTTTAACGGTTTTCTCCAGTTGTTGAAGGATAGGCCTGCAATTTTGCAAAATGACTATTATTTGCCTTTCTCAAGGAATCAACAACTTGAAAGTACAGTGCAATGAATTGTTGGGGTGCTGCAGCTGCATTCATTTGCAATATGTCTTTTTTATTTTTATTTTTTGCAAACAGAATTTAAAACAGAAAGCCGTTATTTATTTTCTTTCGGATATGAACTGCAAGTCTCTTCAATAAGTGGAAAGCACTTACCGTCCTGCCTAATGTTTTTGTTTACAGCGGGGTACTGATGTAGCTTTTCTCTTAAGCCATTAGGACATTTGAGACAATATTTAGAAAAAGTGCCGCGTCTCTGCAGCCCTCGCACATTCTCGCCCTTGATCAACTGCAGAAGTCACGCCTAGCCAAGATCATTTTCCCCTGCCAAGGAAACACAGCATGGATCAACTCAATAACCGGATATTCCCCGTCTACTGAATGTGGCCAATTTAGCAGAAGGTCAGTGCCTTTTTTTTTTCTACCACTTGAGACCGGTTGGTGACCTCCCTCTGTAGCCCCAGCAGGACCAGAGGAGACAAACAGAAAGTGCATGTGTTGACCTCGCATTAAGATCTGGACTTCTCAAGGTGAACAGCTACCTGGTGTGGGACAGGGGGCTATTATGTAAACTGCTTGTGTCACATGTGTGGATTCAGTTTTTCATGTAGTTTTTGATCACATAAACAGTGCTGGGTGAATGTTGAAACTTTAAAGATGCACATTGGGTAGAAACGTGACGTGCGTGGTTGGTGCAGCTGCAAATTATCTTCCATCTTTTTATAAGCAGAGGTGCCCTTCACAGCTTTAAATTAAACACTCTTGTCTCAGGGAAATTATGGTGTGGCTACTTCCCATTTCAAGAGGGAGGAATTCAGATCAGATCTATCTTTCCTGTCTTTATTGTGAAATTTCCCTTCCTACTGTTTTGCATTTATGCTACGTATGTTTTTCCAGGTCCAGCTGAGAAAATTGAATTGACAACAATGAGACACCTCCATCAAAATTTCACACATTATGCAGTTATACTCATACACAGTATGTGGCTGTTTTTTTGGTAAGGAGACGATTGAATAAGATGGCATTATAGATCTGTGAGAAGATTATGCAGGATCATTTTTAGCCATTTTCACACAGCAGTCACATAGTTTTCACTCAGTCTGAAATAACTATTGTGCACCTCAAGGTCATACAGCCTCAACTTTTGTTGACTTGAGTGAGGGTAAAAACTAAGTGTGTGATCAGTATTTTCTTTTGCTGACAAGAGCTGGCCTTCAACCCACTGAAAACCATTTGAGATATGAAAGGAGATGTTTTGTATTTGAAAATGTACATTAAATGATGTCAACAACACAGAGGAGGTCAGAGTAGAGTCCCCATGGTGACTGAATCTGGCTGCCGCGCTTGAAGACCCGACACCCCTCCCTGAGTGGCGGCTTTGTGATGGCTCTCAGTTTCTCTCGTCATGTCCCTGGCAGTTTTGACACAGGTAATATGCATGCAGGCTGACAGTGGCTGGGATATGCAGCAGAGACAATGATGTACATATCATTTTCCTCACTGACTGATTGAAGACTGTAATCTGTGCTGGACTTTCTCTCTGATTACACACGTCTCAGGGAGGAAAACAAGGACTCTGAGCTGCCACTGGGCACTGTGCTCATCCAAGGCTTTCAGCCTTCAAGAGGACTAAAGTCCGCCTTTAAGGTGAGCTCAATTTTCGCCCCATTTACACTATTGTTACAAGTGTCGGATAGAATGCATCTGGTAGATAGTGGTCAAACACTGACTGTCTGAAGATGACACAATAGCAGAGATGTATCTGGCACCCAAGGTCATCCCATTCCCATCTGCAGCACAGTTACAAGTTGTTTAGCCCACTGGGAAATGCTCTTACAAACAAGAGAACAATATGAAGTCACATTCTACAGCTATTAAGGGGCCAGTATAAAATCTGTCTTGCAAACCAACTACGAGACACGACAAACTGTATGTTATTTATTTTCTCTTCATAAAGAAAATGTGGGTTCTTTAACAATAAAGCAAACTAGTATTAAAGGGATTTCTTGTTTGCATAAATTAAATATCTTTTAATCAGCACTCTTGATCCCATCTTCACTTGCCTGCACATATTGAGAGGTGTGCGTGTGTCTATGTGAAAGCTGAAAAACGTCCCTGTTGACAGTAGGTCAATCCTTTACAGAAGGTACCTTGCACATTACAAGGTTAGTCTCCAGGGAGAAGTAATGGGTTCTGGGCTATTGACCAACCTGCCATACTTTACTGCACCTGCACTGAGTTAGAGCTGTCATCATTACCACTTCCTCTAACGTTCCCCCGCAGGAACCCAGACACCCCACCCGCAGCGATATTTCACTTTGGACGAACATTTTCACTTTACATAAATCTCCTCACACACAAGTGGAAGGTAACTTTTGGATTCAAAGCATTAAGTTAACATCGAACAGGCATTTTGGGTCCTTAGTAGTTTCCAGAATTGTTACCAGCTATGATGTGGCATGAACTTTTCAGATTGAGAACCAGGCTTTTCAAAAAGAGAAATTCTTAAGGATAAAAGGTTGAAAGAGACATCTCCTCATATTTTCTCCGTGTCAAAATATGAAGAAGATTATGTTAGTCGTTTGAATGGCATTTATCCTGTATTTTAGTAGGTTATTCAAAAATGATTGCGAGATTGTAAAATCCCAAAATAATCATTAGGCAGTTCTGGGGAAAAGCTGTTTGAATGGTTCATTAAAGTGAATCAGAAAAAGAACAAGCTCCTGCATTAGTTAGTTAATCAAGACTTGCGGCAAGAGAGCACCTTTAACTTAATTTTTCATTAGTACAATCCTTTGGAAAATGTTGTACAGCTACACTACAGAAAGAGGAGGAAACAAAACTGTGGAGGTCACAGACATCACACGCAGCTTACTGATTACACCACTGTCTGAAATACAGACTAATCAACATCTACAACATCTTTGTGCTTTACTTGTATTAAGACCAATGTGAACAATTCAGCGCTTTCTTTTCTTTTTCACTTTTATTGGATAAATTGGCAAGTTTCTTTATAACAGCTCTGTTTTTTTTCTACCACAGTTCATTTAGCAGCAGCTTGTTTTGCTGTCAAGACCACTGAACTGAGATCAAGATGTGGGCAAAGACAGAGTATATGAACAGAGAAAAACGCTCTTTGGAGTTAACAAACTAAGATGATACAGCAGCATTAAGACAAAACCAGGAAGATTTACTCAATTTGTTGAAAATCCTCCATAAAAATAAATCCTGTTTTGAAATAAGTCATAAAATAAGATTTTATGTCAGAAGTTGTTTGTGATAATAAAACCAGATAAAAACCCAGATTACCCAGCTTTCCAACAGCATCTCTTGGCACCGTGTACGCACAAAGATGCAAAGTTCACAGAAGCATGAGAAGGGTCTAACATTTGTAAACTCATCTGAGTGTAAAAGCAGTTTTATCTGTGTGTACCAAGTTATTCATGCATTTAACAGCTTGTTTGCATAGAGGCCATTTTGAACATGAAACTATTAGATTTGTGAGCTTAAAGGTTATAAAAAATAAAAATATAAAAAAGAAGTATCAACTTTGATATTTCTGCCTCCTCACTCACCAGTGCATGTATGGAACCACTCCTGCCTACCTCCACAAACTCCTCACCCTCCACATCACTACATGAAACCTCCATTCCACCACCTCCTCCCACTGCCTTCACTAAGCCAAGACCGGACTCTCCACTAAGGGAGACAGGGCCTTCCAGGCAGTTGTCCCACGGCTCTGGAATGCCCTCCTAGAGACCCTGATGGTCCTACAAAGCGTAAAGGTCTTTAAAAAAGGCCTGAAGACATTTCTATTTCAAAAGGCCTTTTAAAATGTTTTAGTGTTCATTAAATCTATAATGCTTTAATGCTTTAATTTTGTCATATGTTGGGAACTGACGTGTCCAGGGTGTACCCTCTCACCCGATGTCAGCTGGAGTTGGGTGGGGGGGGGGGGGGGGGGGGGGGGGGGGGGGGGGGGGGGGGGGGGGGGGGGG
>JBAMHV010000013.1:12636512-12661947 GCA_037177535.1 Pseudomugil gertrudae
TTGCTCCCGGTGCTGCGTCACCGGTGTGTGAATGTGTGTGTGTTTGTGTGAGCGTATGGGTGAATGTGTCGAATAGTAGAGGGACATGCCCAGAACACCTCACCAGGGAGGTGTCCAGGAAGCATCCTAACCAGATGCCTAAACCACCTCATCTGGCTCCTCTTGATGTGAAAGAGCAGCGATTTTACTCTGAGTTCCTCCCAGATAGCTAAGCTTCTTACCCTATCTCTAAGGGAGACACCGGCCCCCCTGTGGAGGAAACTTATTGCACAACCAGGTAAAACCAACAGAATAATCTTAAAAAAATAAAGAGCTGATTCTGAGGGCACCAACCCGGATCCCCTCAACACCTCTGCTGCGCCTAGAAATTCTGTCTATAAGTTAGGAACAAGCCTGGAAATAAATCTGACTGCCGGCAATGCGGATCAAGCCCTGACGACGGTCTTACATGGACCGGAGAGCTCGTACAAGGGAGTCCAGTACTCCATACTCTCAGCACACCTTCCACAGATGTCCCCAAGGGACACGGTCGAATGCCTTCTCCAAGTCCACAAAACACATGTAGGCAAATTCCAATGCTCCCTCCAGGATCTTGAACAGGGCATAGAGTTGGTCCACTGTTCCATGACCAGGACGAAAACCACACTGCTCCTCAATCTAGGGTTTGACTATCCAATGGACCCTACTCTCCAGAACCCCTGAATAGAGTTTTTCGAGCAGGCTGAGGAGGTTGATCCCCCTGTAGGTGGAGCACACCCTCCGATTCCCCTTTTTTGAAGAGGGGGACCACCACCCCAGTCTGCCAGTCCAGGGGCACTGTCGCAGATGTCCATGCGATGCTGCAGAGGCGTGTCAGCAGGACACTTCCACAGCCCTGTCACAGAGGAGCTCTTTAACTACCTCAGTGACCTCAGCCCCAGAGATGGGAGGACCCACCCAAGAGTCTTCCAGCCCTGTTTTGTCATCAGAAGACGTGTTGCTTAAGGAGGTCTTTAAAATATCCCCTCCAGCGACCCACATTGTCCTGGGTCAAGGACAGCAGCACACACACACACACACACACATCCCTACTGGTATTAGTCAGAACTTAAGTTAAATGCAATCTCAAATGAACAACACATGACATATTGCATATTCTCCTTATTTAGTCAATAAAAACTAATTCACAATGCAGAAACAGTGTGTGATAAACTAAGCACAGCTAGGACTCAAATGCACAAACTAACTTGAGCATCAATGATTTAAGATGTTTATTTTCTGTATGACGTCACCAGTTTATTATATCTTCATGGACAAATATTCTTTACGGTGGAACTGTATTTCATTGATGTTTGTGGACATTTGTTTATGCACATCTCTCCAGCAAAAGCCTTTCGGTCAGTTTGACATCTGGATGTTGACTCAACCCGAAATTTATTCTTTTCACTGTCAAACTACAGCCATCAAACAGACGGGTGACCTCACATTTGGCTCTACTTTTATTTGATACAGAGGAGAGGTCAACTCAGTGACTAAGTGTTAAGGTCCTGTTGCTGCAAAATAATCCAATATCAGCCATTTGTGGTGATTTGTGATTTTAGTTTTCACTTAATCTAGTTTTGTGATTTTTATTTTAAAAAATCTACTTCAGTCTGGTCTGTACCGAGGTCACTAACTCCAGTCCTGGAGGGCTACCATCTATGAGATTGCGTTGCACCAGGAACATACTAAAATCTTCTGGATGGTAGGCCACAGTTGGTCACACTTGGTCTTAAGGATAATGCTGAAGGAGCCCAGTGTTTGTTTAGATGCAGCTTTGTAAATCTAAGCTATGCTCTTTTAGAGAAACAGGCTTCTTAATGGCAAACAAACTTTTTTTTTACTGTATTGTAGTGCATCGTAGTGAAACATTAAACATGTTGATTTAAGCCTGACGAGAGAAGTATGGTAGCTCTTTGAGTTTTCTTGGAGCACACGATCAGATCCTGGAGTGAACAAGCAGAAAAAATCCTTGAGAGATTGAAAGTTGTCTTGAATGTTTGCCGCTTGTGAATAATCATTCCTACTGTACAGCATTGGACTTGAAACAGTTTGTAAATTACCTTAAAATCCATCCCAGATTAATGGACACTAATAACTGATCCTCTAATATTGTTGTTTATGTCTTTCCACTTTAGCATTGTGTAAACCTGCATCTAATTGCTCTAGAACAGCACACTGCCCAAGCATCTGATTTAGTAAAGGTCCTCACACTTGCTGCTAATCAGCATTTGTATTGCATTTGCATTTTTTGTTTGATTTGCACTTCCTGGTTCCTATGGAAGAAATAAAGATGCACTTGGCTTGTTATAACTTCTGCTATTTAAAAAGGCTTCGTTAAATGAATAATAATATTAAAGTACCAATGCTGGAAAAGGTTACGTAAACATTTTGAATTTAAAGTTTGTTTTTTTCACATGGCTGCAACTGGAGAAAACTGAGACAACAACTAGAACCAGCAGTTGTTAAGCCTAGAGACGGGAAATAACTGGGAACCAGACAAATCTACCTAAAATCTAAATTTTACTTTGTCAATGTCAAATTGACTAAGTAAAGATTTAGTGTTATATGTAAATCACTCTCCTCCCTGCAGGTTTCAGCTAATTTCATTGTTTTTTATACTGAACGTGTTTTATGACACATAATGACAGAATGACCAAAAGGGCCAAACCAAAGCAAAACAATGCATAAATGACTCGTATTAATAATAATTCAGCCTTGAGGATAATAAAAAAAATTGAGCAAAATGAGACATTGAATACACAAAATCATCATAAAAAGTAAAAGATCTAACCCCAAAAATAAAATGAAAAGAAGATGCATCACAGCAAAATGGAAAAATAAACAGGTATGTTAACCTACTCACCTAAAACATGAGCTCAAAAAAGGAGCAGAAACTGAGATGGAAATGTGTTTTTAGGATGTCACAAACCTGTCATTCTTTTAAAAAATAAAAACCTCCATGCACTCACTAACAAATACAAAAATACCCAGCTTTGTCAATGGAAAACCATGAAGAGAAGCAAAATAATCAAATGAAGAAATAAGACATTTTGAATTGTTTATGAGACATGATGACTGGATGAGGTGTCTCCTGTGCATTTGTCCTGGTTTTGCAGTGTAGTTGTGAGAATAAAACGCTGGTTTATATGTTCTGTATGCATTGTGCATGAGATGTCTTTAGTTTTCTCTGCTGTCTTCATTTCTTCTTAACAAACAGCAGAATGCAGAGGAGAGAATGTGGGCTGTGATAATAACAATAATAATAGTGATGTATAGATCACTCACAACACAAGCAAACTGCTGAAAGGCTGAAAAATGGTCCTGCTACAAGACCACAAACCTCTCTCACCTTCACACAAATGCATTTTCAGTGTCAGCAGCCATGCTCCTTACCGGAGATGAGCAAAGACGAACTTTAATGCTTTTAATAATCAGTGTGAACAGAGTAAATACCTTTAACCAGGCCGTTTCCACCTCTATAATGGATCTGTTTACACATACAGCGTGGACTGAATATATTTGGCTTTCAAGATTTTCTGCCCACATCCTTTATCAGCCTGTAAAATGTAAAACATTCAAATGCAAAACAAGATTTTTTTTCAGATACGCTACAGTGACAGCTGTCCGACTTTTGTCAGTACTAATATATTAGTGCATTATTTTAGTGCTCAATTGACTTAAAAAAAACTATTAGGGGTTTGCCACGCTATAGATTTCATTATGGTTCCAGCTTCTCGTCTGCTACTTAACAACTCTGAACTGGATTTTGCAATAAACAATAAAACAGCATTGAAATGCTTATAAAGGCTACGCTATTGAGAAAAAAAATCATAATGTACTGATTTAACATTGAAATTATGCAAGGTCAGTGTTAATATGCTCTCAAGAGGCTCCATTTATCCATTTTTACATCTATTTTGATTTGTGTTCCACCTTTACGGCAGCATAAAGCTGCTGTAAATGGTGATTATCTGACCCATTCAAGCTTGTGCAGGCAGCTGACTGACAACCTGAACGTCCTCTGTGCAGCAGTTGTGACAGCGCCAGGGGATAATGTCAGCTTTGTTAAGCTTTTTTTTTTGTGAAGGAATGTAAACAGAACCATAAAACGTCTTCACCTCGCCGGCATTATCAGAAAAGATGAAAACCCTGCGTCCACATCTTCAGTCACTCAGGATTTGTCCATGTTTAAAATAACAGTAATTCCAGCTGCCACTGTTCTGGAGAGCGATGATCGAGTCAAAGAAGGAACGGCAACATGATTCTGCAGTGATTAAATGCTTTAATGAAAATGTACAACTGTCCCAATGAGAAGCAAGTAGCTTCCTTACAAATCTTAGTAAACACAAGCGGCATAATGACCTTTAAATGCACACATTAACTCCACAGGTCAAATAAAGTACATTTTAAACTATGAATGGCACAAAAGGTCAAGTCTATGTCAGGTCATGTACAAGATCACACTTGTGAACAGAAAACACAGGTTATAACTCTATTGCCGCTTTAGTGGCACCTTCAACCATTCCTACTTAACAGTGTTCAGTGGAAAATGAGCCAAAGAAATTGGAGCAGAGCGAGAATGTGGTTTAACAGGATAAAATGATTTACAGGTATGGGATTCCCATTAGAGTGTGCTAATTGTTTCCACCCCATTAGTGACAGTTATCTAATGAAGGATATTTAAAAAGACGCTGCCGTATATCACAGTTCCTCTCGGTTTCGAAGAGGGGGCAGTGGACCTCAGTTGAATGCCCTTTCCACCTGCATCCCCCTCCTCTTCACAGCAAGCAGATAACTGGGATACTTCCACAGGAAAGTGGATATTTGAATATTTTTTAAAAATAAAACTTGTAGAAAACAAGTCTTAATTTGCAACTAGAGAAAAAAAAAAGGCACAAAATAAGCACCCGCTTGAGGTGCACTTATTTCTGAGAGGGCAATTTAAAATTAACACATTTCAATATATGTACAGTGCAATTGGTCATCAAAAACAAGCTGAAAACCTGTTTGCAACGAGAAGATTGGGATTTTTTATACTTAAAATATGTACAGCTTTCAATCAAGATGAAAATAAGATTGCGGAGGGTCGGGTTGAAATTTGTTTTGTTCCACCTAAGCTCAACCAATCTGACTTAATGTTAGGAATAACTGGTAACGGGGAGAACAAAACACTGTTTTTAGCTGTAGAAAACTAGCAGCGCCTCATCCAGATGCCAGTCTATCAAATAAAAACAGGAACAGCAAGGTGTGTCACACAGCTTTGAGATCTGCTCAACGTAGAGTCAGTCAGGTCCAGCATGTAGGGCAACCTCTCCACATTTCACTCGCTGCACTCTTCCTCCATCTCTTTTCTCAAGCTGCAGAGACAATACATGTAACATTTAACTCAAGTTCATCTATAGTTTCTGATTTTTTCAAAATTCAGAGAAAACAGGAGAGGCCTTCATACCTTCTCAAGTATGCATGTACATTATCAAAGCCGTGGTACTTAGCCAAGTAAACCAACACTCCTGTAGCACAGCGGCCCTCTCTGGCACGGCAGAAGCTGCAGTTACAGATTCCTCTGCACGGTGGGCACTGCCACTCCTGCAAGGATGGGAACTGGTCACGCTCAGCTTATGCATTAGAATAACTTCAACATATAGAGAAAGTTGCTGTAGATACCGGATTGAGCAGAGCATCTCTGACTTCTTCTCCGTATCGGTTACGGAGACACGGGCCGCAGAACTGCCCCCTCACCCCGACACACTCTGCATTACGGCAGTTCGTTTTGGTGTCGATGGTCTTCTGCCGGCACTGATGGCAAGTGGATCCCTGAAATCGCAGCAGCCTTTTCAGCAAAACAGCTTCACAAATAGAGTTTGTACGATTTTAGCAGTGCATTGAGTGAAAGACCCACAGTGGAGCTGTTGTAGACTTTCTCCCGCACATTCTGGCAGATGTTCTGGATCTCCACCTCTGTGATGTCTTCCACAGGCCGCACCACATGAGGGATGGCTTTTGTGCCACTGAAGACCCGGCGACGGGGCTGTGCGGGACATGAATAGAATTTCTTTCAACACGCCAACATATTTGGAAAATTTGTAACGGCTCTGATGTGACTTACAGGCTCGTCAAACTCTTCGTAGTAGTGACTTTTGCGAACCAGACTGAACTTGTCCTCAGTCTCTTCCTCTGGAGGTGGGCTGGGGGGTCCATCCACCAGTGAGCGAGATCGTGTGTGGGGTCGAGATGCCCGCTCCAGGTTTCTCCTGCGAGCTCTCGGGGTTCCTGCTGAGTGCTGAGGTGCTTGTCTGGGCTAAAGGAGGACAGGGTTAGGTTCATACTATAAAAGCTGTGCATGGTTAAGTAAATCTGTAATAACACCAAGTCATTCAGGATGCAATACCGAGGAGGATGCAGACATCGCACTCCGCCGTCTTCCTGGGAAGAGTCCGGGTACTTTGTTCAACTCTGCCATGAGCTTTGCAAGCTAAAAACAGATAAGGGTGTAAAGCATTTGCAAATGTCATAATCACAGACTGTTTAGAGCATAAAGTTAATAAGACAAAACTAAAGTAATAAAATCTAACCATTTCTTTGTTCTCCTTTATGTTCAGAGCTCTCTTTTGTATGAAGTTCTCCTCCTCAGAGTCTGAGTCCTGCACTTGAGGGAGTGGCTCAGATGCAGGTCTTTTCCTGTCCATCTTCTTGGTGGGGAATGTCATAGCAACCTTGAGCGCATTTGGTCTGCGGCCACGCCTTGGAGGTTCAGCGCCTACTTTCTAAGATAAAAAAAAGAAAAAGAAAGTCAAAGGAAGCACTAGTGCTTCATGATGGTTTAAAAACCTGTTGCAGTAGCATTTCTTACCATAGCTTTTATCTGGCTGCTGATCACATTCTCTTCATATCTGCTACATGTGTCCTTCGATGCAGCCTTAAACACCTTTGGTTTGTCTGGGGTCCTCCTCGTCAGTCTTAAGCTGCTCCTCTAAAAACAGACACGAGCATTAACTGCAATAGTTGTGACCATTATGTCGGATAAGAGCAGTGATCAAATTTGGCATTTTATTGTTACCGTATTGGCAAAGCCTCCATCAGAGCCAAAGCTGTCACAGCTATCATCAGAAGATGAGGAGGAGGTTTCCATGGGAACCAGTGGGACATTGCGGAAGCTCCTCAAGCTCATCCGGGTGATTGGAGGCTGAGCTGCCAGTTTCTACAAGACATGTACATGTAATCAATATCTGAAATACACTATCTTACATCAACACGATATGAAGACATTTGATTCAAGATATTTTTCATAAGGCTGATTAAAAAAATAAACCATTAATGTTTATTTTTGGATTTTGTGTTACAAGAAAATTTGAAATCCATAAAAGATTTGATAAATACAAGTCCATTTCTGTCCAAGAATAACTGGGTAATGTCTCAGTTGCAGTTTAAGGGACACACCTCTGAGTACAAAGTTCATACCAAATCAACAGCAGATAACAAACCAGGTCAGTGCAGAGTCAACTGAATGTCTTTAATTAAATGACCGTTTAATAAAAGGAGGGGCTTGCACTGGTTTGCAACTGCATGTTTTAAGTTTTAAATACATTTGATTAGCCAACAGGAGAAAGACAGGAAGTTCTTGACCCAATTATTCATGCAAATTGTTTAAGTTTATAAACAAAATATTCTGTTAAATGTACATTTAATATCATCATTAAATTAGCAGACTGTTTATTCTTACCTTGTTGCGAGTGAAAGGCATTTTTCCACTAAATCAAACGGTCCCACACAGGGTAGCAGAACAACACCGTGCAGCGGCTCTGCAGTGAACAAAGCAGGACCTGTGGATGCACGTAGCCAAACCCCATTCATTTCCCGCGCCCCTGAAAGGTCCTCAAAGCGGCATACGAACATAACGTTTCTTTTTTTACCATATTCTAAGATTTAAGGGCCTTTTCCTACTTTGGATTAAGCCAGACTGACTATGTAAGCTATCTTTAAATACTTCATATAAAATGGATTTTACTGAACAACAAAACATTACAAACAACTATATTTTAAGTAAGAATACATTATGTGTCTTCCATGAACTGTACAGTGGCGCGAACCTGTCATTGGACAATTTGCATACAAGGCGGGTAAAATGTTGAGTCTTTTCCAGTGGGACACGTGACAGGAAGGACACCACAATAATAAAACTCAACTATTAATATTTTGCGTTAAAACTATAGTTTACAAAGAGCCATTTAAAAGCACCCTGACAGCAGAATGTGAATGTGACAGGAGACTTTTCTTCATATAAATAGATTAAAGTGACAAATTAGAAATTAAGAACACTGTAAGTACTCTGCCATGACTTTTTTTCCAATTGCAAATGAAAATTTTCCTCCAATAGAAAAGAATATTAAAATTTCCTGAGCCAGGCACTAATACATTTTACTTTTAAAATCTACTCACTTCTTCTTTATTAAATTTTGGAAATTTTCTGAAATTGCAATCAAATTGTAACCTTTTGAGTTATGATATAACAGACAGACAAACCAATGCAGAGGTAATAAATATGACCTACATGGGACAGAACAAATCACTGAGAACTTTTTGTTTACAGCTTATGCTACATTCATTCATAGATTTTAATGCTTTATTCAATTCAGGGTCACAGGGAAGCTGGAGCCCATCCCAGGAATTAGCAGGCGAGAGGCAGGGTACACCCTGGAAAGATTGGTAGTCCATCGCTGGGCCCACAGGCTATATCTGTTTTAAAAACTGCAAAGACAAACTAAAAAATATTTATTTAATTTTCTTGCTACCTGTGAAAAATCAGACTAAGTAGCAATATTTAATGCACCTAAAGTAGTGAGTATCAACTGAGAGAAGTGTCTAATAATAATAAATACATCCTAAGCATACGGACTCATTTCTTTAAAAAGAGCTAAATTTAAAAACAGTCAAATACAATAAAGACATCAGGCATGATTTTGATTCTCTTTTGACATTGTAGTTAACATTTTTGAGCATGTCCATGGATTCATATGTGAAAGCTTTTCAGTGCATGTTGAAAATTGAAGCTGTCAGCTTGTGCGTGGCCCACATCAAGTCCTTCCACCTGCACCGCGTCCTCCCCTGCCCCCTCTCCTTGGTCGACCTCTCATCAGTTTATTGTCCTGACGCGGTAATCTTTTCTGACGTTCCACTTTGATCCACCCTCCATCACTGGCTTTGCCCCCCTCTTTCTCCTCACTGGGGTTTCCTGTCACAGAGAGGATGCCCGGTATCATTGGTGGGCGGTTCTGTGGTGGAGTGACACTGTAACTGTTGGATCGTGGCCTCCCTGGCTGCCGTGAGGTTTTGCTGGTTTTATTATAAAAATGGCTTCCTCTATGATTGTTCCATGCATGCCCCCTACCCTGCCCCCCTCCCACCGCTAATGTGTTGCCAAAGTAGCTGCCTCTGCGATCACTGAATAGGGCTCCAGCACTGCGAGGACGTTCTCGCTCTAAGGTGCTCTCTGACGTAGTGCTGGAGGGACTGCTTCCTTTCGACCCCAGACTGAGTGGGGAGAGTTTGGCCGACAGGCTGGCAGTTGGAGAGGTGCTGCGCGAGTCAATCCTGGGAGACACATAGAGGTGGTTTGGAGAGCGGCGCACAGCTGCAGCATAAGAAAACTCCTGGCTTTCATGTGCAGAGAGGAACTGAGGCAGGGTGCGGGCATCTGAGCTGGTTAGCGGAGCGCTCTTCTGTTGGGATTTCTGGGTCATCATCTGCCTCTGCTTAACATTTTGCATCCATGTTGGATCAATATCTAAAACAGAAAAGATATATTGCATCTCAATTCAACCAAAAAAGTGGTAATAGTAAAAAAAAACTCTACATAACTTAAACAATGGAAATAAAAAATACCACAGTTTGTTTTGTCCCTGGGGCTCCCGTCTGCATTAGCTTGAGGTGTTTCTATGACCAACACCACAGTCTTGATCTCATCTTGTTCAGCACTGAAACTCCAGTTCACTGAGCAGCTGTGTCTGGTAGACTTTGGTGACTTGACATCATTCTGAAACGTGAAGTGAAAAGGATGGGAGGATGAATTTGATGGTAAAACTTACAACAGTCACTCAGACCTTAATGATTGTTGTTGATAAATGATGTGCAATTCTTTTTTTATGACAACTAACCTCATAATTGACAGTGTAATCCACTTTCTGATTCTGCTGTAGTCCAACAATCCATTTATCCATTACAAAAGGGGGCTGCAACATAAAAACATTACATAAAAAAATGGTCTGCTGCAAAAAAACACAGTCTAAGAAGTAAAATGAAACCATTAATGTCAGACATTTAGAAATTTAAAAGAATAAGGGATACAAGCAAAAATAAACTAGCAGTTATTTTTTTCTGACAACACCTTAGTCATCCGCAGGATTTCCACATCCTGTCGATTGGCATTAAAGACGACATCTTTAATGTAGGTCATGGCTACGTCATCTCCATCCAGTTCCATGTACATTTTCCATTTGCAATCCTGGCGAGCAGAGTTAACAGGGAGATAATGTCATTAGAAGTGAAAACTACTGCAGAAGATTCAAAGAAGTCATTCATTATAGGGTATAGTTGCACCATTCTATAAAAGAGGGTTTTTTTCTACTTGAACATAAACCAACAGCACAACCTACAGGTAGTTAAATGGCAATGTCAGGTAACCAGCAACAAACAGTAGAAGAACAGCAAGTTTCAGTTTTATCAGACACAATTTGTAAACTCCACCTCTTGAGAGAAATGCTAAACAATTTACAAAGACCATAAAAATGTTTTTATTAGAAAACATGTAAATCACAAACATTGAAGATATTTTCAGTAGAATCAAGATTTCTTACTACTTTTTTATGTTAAAGGGGTAAAATCATTTTGTCCCTCATTAACTAGTGCAGGCAGCACTTGAGACTGGGAGGCACAGATATGAGCCATTCCCCAGCCCTCTCCTTCTGCATACTGAATGCTGACAAAGCAGTAATGATTCCTCCAATCCCTAAGAGCTGCCCATGGAGCCACAGGTCACTGCTTAGCCACGCTGGGTCCATGCCACAGGCCAATCCATTGTGTAGGGATCACAGAGAGAGACATCAGAGGAGTGGCACTAACACACTCGTTTGAGGAGCCTTCGACCTCTCCTTCATTGTCCCCGGGGGCTGGAAATAGCTCAAAGCGGAAGCTTCTGCAAGCCTCTGGCTCAGAAACACACCAGTGGCCCTGTGCTGGCCTGGTGTCGGCCCTGGACAGTCGCACCAGGGCTCCCAGGTCCATGCTAGTCTAATCACTCCAGCAGAAACAATGTCTGGTAATGATGCCTAGGACCCGAGTGCGTCTAATGACAACTCATACATAATTCAGCACCTTTCACTTGGCTGCACGGTGATATCCTCATTAGTAGGGGACCCTCAGTGGCTGTCAGATGGTGGCCGCACAATCGCAGGCCCTCATTTTGTCTTTGAGAAGTGCAGCTGCTTCCATGACATCGCCAGCAAAGAGGGGCAAAGGAAAAAAAAAAGCAGTGCGGGTTTGTTTTATTTAGTGCAAAAAACCTTCCAGTTTGTAAAAACAAGGCTGACACGGAACCTGACACCAGGCAGGGGAAAATAATTAGCTCTCATTTTCTCAGCCTCCTGTTTCCTTCTCCCTGCTGTGTTTTCTACCCACTAAACCACCACATGTCAGAAGAAATGGGAGGCAATTAGCAGGCTCGTTTCAGCCCTGCCGAACACACTGAAAGAGGACTATTTATGATGGGACAATGAACAGCTGAAAGATTAAATAACGTTTGCCTTTTAAAAGAAAATGACTTCTGGCTAAATGGGCTATTTTTGATTAAATTCAAACAGCAAGTGAAGAGCCACCCTTTCTCCACAGTTTGAGACCCTAACAAAGGGCTGTGAGCAAGTCGAGGTGGATGTGATACAAGGCTGAAAATGAAATGTTTATTTGTCTGGTTTAATACACGTCTAGTGATGTCTTCAATGGCCAGTATAACAGCCGCTGCCACAAATCCTCAGAACTAACAGCTTTCGAAGCAGCAGGCTGAGAAAGTATCTATTATGAGCAAAATGTTCAAAGTTGATGCAGCGCTTCTTTGTCATATCCATTAATTGTTGGTTTCACAGAACCAATGATCCTCACAATACCAGGATATGTTGGAATCACTGTGTGTGTGTCAGTGTGTGTGTGTGTGTTTTATAAACTTACAGACTTTCCTGTTCCTGGTTTCCAGTGGTACCCAAACACCAGCTCCAGATTTACAGTTTTACTTTGCTCCATTTCCTTTTCCAGCTCATCCTTCCGGGAAGAAAGAAGAATAAATATAGTTCACAGAACCGCCAACACTTCTCAAAGAAAAAGAGGAAACCTTTCATACCTTTAGCAGTGGTGGAAAGTGGACTAAACCAAGGTAATCATTGGCTAACTTTTCAATTTCAGCCTGCAAAACAGAAAATCTTCATTAAATTTTTTCACAATTTCAAAGACCAGTCAGCTCAGAAGAGATCATCAGCAATGTGTCCTACCTTAAGGTGCATCGCGTGGCCTTTGGACTTCACCCCCATGTCACGCATGTCATTTTCTGTAAGCAGCAACAATCTTTTTCCAGTGATGTGATTGTTTTTAAACAGGTCTGCGTAAAGCTGCATGTCACATGTACCATGCCCTGAAAACAAAAGGAAATTCTTTAAACAACAGCAAAGTCAGTGGTTTAGAAGATCCCAACTATTCAGAAAGGAAGGGACAAACCTGCACCAAATACCTGCTGCATCCAGAAATACTGTAATGTTTAAATAACAATGTGTTAGTCGTAAAAATTATGGTATCAGTTTGTATGAAAGCTAAAATCAGGACAATTGAATACTGACCACATGCTCCTCTGTCCAGGTGTATATGTCTAGGGTGGGCAGCAACTACAGGGAAACAGACAAGAGTGTGGATAAAAATAGACATTGTGCGTGTCTTAATTGATTAGAGAGCTTAATAAAATGTTCTGAATCTGGGTTTTTTAAACTGGTAACATTTTTTTCGACATTACATTTTGCACCTATTATGCTGCACAGTTACAAAAACTTTCCTCCTATTGGTCTAACGCAAAAAGAAAAGCCTAAACTCACATGTAAAAAACAAAAACTATTGTTTTTTTAATCATATTTAAGCAGAAATACAAAAATAAAGATTTCTCATGAAAGCACTGACAGAACTAATGTAATCTTCTCCAACTTTAACATGATTTTAAAGCTGGAGAAAAGGCAGGTAATGTATTCTTTCAATCATCCTGTAGTAGCTCATATTATAACTAGACCCGGGATCTGCAACCTGTAGCTGTTGAGCTGCATGTGGCTCCTAAATCCTGTCTCTTGAAGAAAATAATCTGCATGGCCAGATTAATTTACGTTCATTTCCGGATGCTTGACTGGTGCCAAACAATATTTTCTGAAAAGTAATGAGCTTGAGATGATATAGAAAAGTAAATTTAGAACTTCTGTGTGAATTTTAACGATGAAAACATACTTTCAACTCAACTACTGCTGCAGCTTTTTTGCTACTCAAAATTAATTGCATGGAAAATTTCCATTCTTGGATCTATCAAAATAAAAGAGACATGCTTCTCTACAAAATTACACCGTTAAAAGTTTAACAAACATCTCAACTCAGCAAACAGATACCGCTCCAGCAGACTCAGGAATTCATGAAGAGATGAACTGATGATGATAAGATTAGCTGTCTGAATTTTTGTTTGAAATGACACAAAAAAGCCAAACAGTTTTGTTTATGATAAATTACATTTTAGTCAAATAGGTTTTGCAGCTCTAAAGCATTTATTTGATAGGAGAGGTGGTTAAAAAAGGCCCTTTTATTAGTAAAAGGGCTGCAAACCCCTGAACTAGGCAGCAGCTTGGTAGTCTGTGCCATACATTTAATGTCAGGTGACCACTCTATAAAGCCCATCACCACTACAGCAGCTCTCCACCTGCTCAGAACTGGAAAGATTTCATATAAGTTTAAAAGAAACATAATTTGTTTCACAAATGAGCAGCTGTGTCTCTTTCAATGAGTGAAACATTCTCAAAATGTACATAAATCTCAAATTTGGGGATGTAGTTGTTTTGTTTGGTGTTTGTGTTTGTAATCTGCAGGAGCAAATAGACTGAGATGAGGTTAGTTCACACAATTCTGCCCCCATGTGGACTAAGTAGACGGTGGATAACCAGGCTTCACAAAGTCATATGATGTCCATGTAAAAAGAAAAGAAACACATAATGTAAAGCAATATATTTAATATATTGTTAATAACTTTATTCATAGTAGAATAACACAATATTTAACCCATTACATTTGCTCCTCAGCGACAGATTAAATCTAAAAGTAAATGAAAAAAATACAGAAAAAATATATGTAAAAATGTTAAAAGCAGAAGATTTATCAATAAAATTCTGAAAAACTCTGTATATTTTTTACCAAGTGAGGTCCTCATTAAATTGACCTGTTTAGTCTAATAAGCCTGGGGATGGATGCTGCAACAACATAGGAATGCAGAGGATTACATCCTCAGGAGACAGACTGATTATAGGAAGAGAAAAAGACAATTTGAAGGGCTTTGCTTAAGAAAGCATGTCCTTCTCCCAAATGAAGTGTAATACCAAAGTGAACACTAATGCTTACACAATATCCTCTACTGTAAAGAGCTAGCGTTAGCTAGAACATATTGTGGAGTGCTGTACCTTTCAACAGAAGGAAATTTAGACTATAAAAATATATATTATAAATGGTTTGGTATAAACCTGCTTTGAAATGTAACCTCAAACACAAAATGAGAGAATGAAGCTGACAGGCACACAGTCACACAGCAAAATACTTCTCCAACTGTTTTGAACTGAGGTCAGTCAAAAAAAAAGAAAGAAAAATACTTTTCCATCCTGGTAAGAGACTGCGTCTCAACAACTGCACCACATCCAGAACAAATTGGCCAATCTTAATGTCAGCAAAATGTCACTTCATCATGAAAGCCTGGCCTTCTCTAAGCAACTGGCTCTTTCTTCACAGCATGCCTCTATACATCGCCAACATCAGGCTTACAGTACATGACATCCATAACATCCACAGGTGGAAGGTTTCAAATATGTTCAATAATTATTCCTGTGTTCCTGCATAGCATGCGTACAGCTCACAAAGCAGTTGTGTTTCCACATCAATACAGCATTAACTGGGATCACAGATGCAGCTGTGGCATCACCAATCATCCAGAGAAGTGTCCCATCCCCCAAGCCACGTTGATTTTGTGTCCATTTCTGACACAGCTCGACCTGGAAGAGTTCAGCTTGGCCCGCATGTTGGCCTGTATGCCAGAGTGCAGGGTGGGCCTGCCAAAGTGTGACAACACGTCCTCAAAGCCTTTCATTGCAGCGTGCAGATTCACCTCCTCATTACTGGAGGTTGTGATCTGACATGACATGCGTGAACTGTTTGATTCCTCTGTCTCACAACGGTAGAATGACTTAGCGCTTATCTTTTTTGTCACAGGTGAGAAGAGCTGAAAGGCACACACAAGTGGAGAGAAGGGATGATGAGGGGTAAAGGAAAAGAGGAGAGAATGGAGAAGAAAAAAAGAGGAAGAGAAAATGAAGTAAATGATGAGTTTTAAACCACAAAATGAAGTGCAGGCAAGACAAGTAGACAAACTAAAGTCTCTAAAAGATGATAGAAGAACAGAAAATACACAGGAAAGAAAGAGAAAAGACATGTCATGTCTCACATTCAAACCAGGTTTAGGTAAATAACTTATAGTCACAGATACCATAAATAAATAAAAATATTATTTACTGATAATAAAATAATACAATTTCATTTTCAAGCATCTTTTGAGTTTTTATTGCTTGATGGAGCAACAAAAATGCCACAGTCTGCCACAGGAAGTGATGGATTAATGCTACTAAATCAAGAAAATAGCAATCAAAATATGGGACATTTAGCATTTAGTAGCATTTTCATCTGCTTCAAGGCCTTGTGTGATATCTGAGCGGTGTTGCATTTTTCTGTGCATACAAAATAAAAAATATGTAACTAACAACAGCAAAAAAATAAACTGCATGTGAGAAACTGGGCAATCATCCTTCCTCTCACTGCTTTCCTGCTCCCACTTCATATTCAAAAAGTAATTTTATAGTTCAGTGTCTCTAAAAACACCAGGAAACACTAACGCTAAAGTATCCCAAAGTCGATGCAGTGCAGCTGCAGCGGCTACTTGACAGCGTGGTCTAGCTGTCCTGCAGGTGAAGGTGGATCAAAGTGAAGAGGACTCACCGGGCTGTTGGACTGCTCAACGAGTTTGCGCTCCCACATCTTCAGACGCCGCTCTCGCTCCTTCAGCTCCTGCTCCTTGGTGCTCAGGTCTCTCTCCAGCTTCTTCAGCCGCTCGAGTGTAGCTTCAATCTCACACCTGCAGCACACAGCAACAGAGAAAAGACAACATTTAAGGTGGACTTAATCTCTCATTTTTCTTGTAAAATTCAAAATGGTCAATCATCGTTTTTTATTTTCCGACTTCCCTACTGCCATGCGGATTCCTGAACAGGATTCATTGGTGTGAGAATGTATGTGTTATATAAAAAGGGCACTTTGACTGTTGTATGAATGTATGAATGAAAAAAATTACTGTGCTGAAAATCAATCTAATATTTGGAAACTGGGATTTTTGTTAGATTTTAAACAGTCATGTGGCTTTTCCTTGATAGCATTTGTCACTGTGGCTCAGAATAAGATGGTACCTCAGCGATGGTAAGATATAGTCATATATGATATGATATAGTCAGAAGAATGATAAGATAGCACCATAAAAAACAGTAACTGCTTGAGAAGGATAAATAAAAATATGAATTAAATTGACCAAAAAGTGATTGGAGTAAAATAAGCCACTAACACATTAAAGCTCCATCTAACAGAATTCCAGGGAAAGTCTAATGCTTTATCCATGACTTTTATTAAGTAAGTTTGTTTTATCCAGCAGGTGGAGCTGCACTATGTGTTGTGGATACCTATGCTGAACTTCAGCCATTGAAAAACCTCCCCACCCTCTTCCCACAAACATGTGTATAGTGTAGTCCAGGCAGGAAGGCCAAGCCTTGCTCTTCCTGGTGCTCCACTTCCTCCACCTAGAAGATTTCTACTTAAAAACAGTTTCCACTCAACCTTGCAAATAATTGTTTATTTTGTTTCATAATTTCCAAAAAACCCACTGTTGTTTTTTTTTTCCATTTGCACATGTGAAAATCTTTTAAATCCACTCAAAGCTGCACAGATGAACAACATTTGATGGTTACAAATGAACAGGTAAAGTATGACGAATGTGCAATAATGACCTCAATAAGCCAAAGCTAAAATGTTCTGTACTGTTTTCTGTCTGTTTCTGGGTAATGTGCAAACCACAACAAGTGCACCAAATCCTCTGTTGCAGTCATCACTTGTGTATCATGTCTATTAGAGCTGCCTCATGTTCTGATCAGCCATAAGCTACTTCCTTTACCAGCATCCTGCAAACGTCTTGAGCTTTCTGTTACACATTTTCATTTTCTGTTTTCCACAACTGAAATTCACTCCAACCTGCTCCACGTGCAGATGGCTGCCTGGACATGATGCCACAAGTACAACTTCTGAGACAGAAAAGAAAAGAAAAAAAAAAAACCTCAGAGCGCAGACAAGGCCCGCAGAGAGGCAGATAGAGAATAAAGTGACAGCTGAGACTCAGGCTGTGCTGAACATTACCAAACCTCCAGCTGCTCATACAGGCCAATTAAACACTTCTACTTGAAAAAGATGGTGATTATTTTTAGGGTCTTATGGGTAAAGAGAGGAAGTATATCCAGATGGATCATTCTTTGGGGGTTTTCATGTCTTTATGTAGCTATCAGTGTAATTATTAAGGATCTATATGCACGAACTCAAGTTCTTTTTGCGCTTCACGGCCCCCATCAGCCACATTTTCATATCATCCTTTGAAAACAGTTGCACATTTCCTTAGGCTGAGGCAGTATATGGGTGAGAAATATTCTTATAAATACATTTACTGCCTGTGGAGAATAGCTGATCACATTACCTCCATTCAGCCTTGTTGTGAAGGAAAGAGTTGCACTGTTGAGGAAGTTGGCTGTCTTTAGACATAGACTCCAGTGTAGACAGGATCTGCTTGAACATTGGCCTTTCCTACATAAATATAAAAAATACTTTAAATATGATTGACAAGAAAACACAGAGAATACTATAGATTTAGATGCAACTCACCTTTGGTTCTGTTGCCCAACATTTTCTCATGAGTTCAGCAAAGCTGGGAGGGCAGCCACGTGGTATAGTTAACCTCTGAAATACACATGATGCAGAATAGCATTACCTCAGCATTATGGAAACAAGTTCTAATATAGAAAACACATAGAGGACTGTAGAGTATACATAAAACAGAATGCAACGATTTACAATTCTCATAGTTTTATTGAAATTTAAAACTTAAGGTAGAAAACATGAAGCTGGAAATGAGATATTTCACTATTTCTTTTAACAAAAATAGTTTGCTCATCATGAACAGAGCCAAAAATCCTTTTTATGCCAGCAATCTGTCTAAAAAAGGTTAGACAGTTTGTCAGTCAGTGGCATCCCTTCCTCCATAAACAACACTGTAAATCTGTAAATGTCTAAGAAATGTTGAGATGCCCCATTTTTGTCTGATACAGGATAAATAAATAATCCTCTAGCCTATTTGTACATTTTCCATTTAACTGACTATATCAGATTTGCATGTGTTTAAAAATAACTTCCAGTGGGCCCAAACAATGTAAGCATACAGTTAAATACCTCGTTCTTCTCCACCACGAGCCAGGCCACTTGTAAGCCTTCCAGGCCTTTGAATGGTACCTCACGGGTGAGCATTTCCCAAAGTACCTGTCACAGAAGAGCTAAAAGTCAGAGCTTTATCTGTAGTTATACTTCAATAAACATCTCAGATTCTTTAACTAATGTGAAAACAAAACAACTAAATATTTATGAGTTAGCTGACACAAATATGAGTTAGCACATTTTAAGGGCTGCTCAATAAGGGCTGATTTTCTGACACAATCTTGTTTTGCTCTGGTTTTATTGAATGGACGAACTTTCACTGACACACACACACACAAAAAGTTGACAGTTTTATGGATTCTCTGTAAGAAGTTTGGTAATGATTTAAAATATTGTTTTCATGAAGAACAACACATAAATATCTTTATTTTATTTAGAATTTTAGCCTAAATGTTTTCACTTTATATGCTAAAACGTTATAAAATAAGCAGTTGTACTTAAATACCTTATAGAATAACTGTAAGATTTTTCACTAAATAAACATTTACCTGAAAAGCATATCTACCTATAACAGAACAACTGATTTAGAGCACATTATCACCACCTCGCCTAAACAACCACAAACATTTCTCTTCCTGAAATGCAATTTAATTACCGGTATGGATCAGTTAAAAATGACCTCTAGAAAACATGATGATCATCATGTGGTGCCTTATAGTTGCCCAAAGATTAGGTTCCAAGAAGGCTGAAAATAAATGAATAAATAAATAAATGAATGAATGAATGAATGAATCAATGAATGAATGAATGAATGAAAATGTAATTTTGTTTTGGTCATGTTTTGTAAATTAAATCTTTATTGTCCTTTTCTTTATCATCTTATTTAAGTTACACACTGAGTGATCTGAATTGAGTTGAGATTTTTGTTATTTTTATTTATGAGTGAAAAAGCAAAATGAAGGAAAACAAGAACCAGACATGTAAACTCTGGAGTGATACAGTAGAGGTGGAATTGGGGCCTGTTAAAGAAATGGATCTGGAGTCCTTTATCTTTACTTTTGGCAACAATAGTGAAGAAACTTTAATGGAGCCCTTCATTCAACAAAGGACCTCAGATCCTCAGGACGACAATGAAAAGTCGCCTTTGATGAGGAGAGCCCGACTCCATCTGCATCTGTAGGTAAAAGACTGGAGTGATATGGTGGACGAGGACTTTGGGCCCAATGAAGACATGGATCCAGAGTTATTTATTTTCACTTTAGGTGACAGTAGTAAAGATAATAAACCTGAGGCCATCAATCAACTGGACAATCAGCTGGACCTGGACTGTTCCTTCGACTTCTTCAAAGGATGTCCAGGTTGGTGACAACCAGTCCCAGAAGTCCACAAATCAGAGGACACAGAACGTTCAGAGCTGTAATCATTCCTAGACACCATCAATTTCCAGCAACATGAAGAAACACGAGTTTCCACGTTCCCAGGACCCTCCAGAGAACGCAGCTCTGTCCAAAAGAAGCAGTCAGATCAAAGGACACCTAGAAACTCTTTGTATTTCAGTTTGCAAGACATCAGGAAATGCATGACACAATCCCAAACATCTGCTGACTGTGAAGCCAACATCCCACAGAGAGAATGCAGGTCCCCAGATCCTGCCAGTAACGTCCAGAGAGCATCATCACAATTAGCACAATTTAGAATGACCAACCGACCTAACATGCATGTCTGGACAGTAGGAGGAAGCCAGAGCACCCAGAGAGAGAGACACTTGACATGCAAACTCCACACAGCAAGATCACTGTCCGAGCAGAGTCTCGAACCAGCAACCTTCCCGTTGTGAGGCTGCAGTGCATTCTTAATAAGATTATTTTAAATGATGTATAATGAAGATGTTTGTTATCATCGTGCAAACATGAAACATGAAAAGTTAGAATAAAAAAATCTTTATTTACATTCCAGATGGAAGTTAAGCATTTATGTAGGAGCTGGACAGCCCACGTGTTAAATGTATTCCTCGGTCTATTTACTCAGCTCTTTGGGGATCTGTATCTCCTGCCAGAGGGTAGGAGTTAAAGAGTTTGTTCCCTGAGTGGGACAAGTCCCTCACACTCCTCCTTTCTCTGCTCAGACCTCTACCTCTTCCAATGTCCTCCAGGGACGGCAGGGGGCAGCCAATGATTATTCTTGCTGTCTTTATGACCCCTGCAGGGTTTTTCTGTCCCCAGCTGTGCAGCTGGCATACCACACCATGATGTAATATGCCACCACACTTTCCACCGCAGAAAGATAGAAGGTCTGAAGCAGCTTTGCCTCTACCTGACATTTTCTCAGCAATCTGATAAACTGCAGCCTCTGCAGCCGTGTTGGTGTGCCAAGTTAGGTCCTCATTAACATGCACACCCAGGAACTTGAAGGAGGAGAACCTCTCCACACAGACCCTGACTGTCTGGAGTGGGGCAGGGTCACCTCTTGTCCTCCTCTAGTCTAACACCATCCACTTTTATTAGTGTTCAGCATAAGGTTGTTGTTGCACACCAGTTTGCAAGCCTCTGGACCTCCTTCCTGTATGCTGTCTCATCACCAATTGAAATGAGATCCATCAATGTAGTCTCATCAGCAAATCTGACAAAGAAATTTGAGTGGTGGGAAGGGACACGGTCATGGGTATAGAGAGCATACAAGAAAGGGCCGAGTGACAGGGTGGAGGTTGTATGACAACCCACCCTCGCCTGCTGTGGATGCTCCATCAGAAAGCTGTGATCCAGTCACAGCTAGAGGCTGGGAAGTTCAGGTCAGTCAGCTTCCTGACCAGAATGCTCGGTAGGATCATATGAAACGCTGAGCTAAAATCAACAAAAAGCATTTTGACATAATTCCCCTGTTCCTCCAGATGGCTGCAGTGGTGTGGTGGACAGTGCTGATGGTATCAGCTGTGAATCGGTTTGCTTTGTAAGCAAACTGATGTGGGTCAAAGTCTGGCAGAATGCAGGACTCGAACAAGTCTTTCAAAACCCTTTATCACCACCTGTTACTGTTAGTCATTAAGGCTGCCTGTGGTAGGTGTTTTAGGGATAGAGACAATGGTGGCCTGTACAGAGAGATGTTAAATAACCTTTTTAGTACTCCTGACAGCTGGTCTGCACAGGCCTTTAGTACTTTACAGAGTACTCCGTCTAGTCCCGCTGCTTTGTGTGGGTTTAATACCCTTAGGACTCTTCTCACCTAATGCTCCTGTAACTCAAGCTGTTGAGTGTTCAGGGGTTGTGGAGATTAGAAAGGGGGATATCGGGGAGGGGGGGGCTCCTTGCCTCGAAACAGGTGAAAAAGTGGTTAAGCTTTACAACACCTGACAAGCTACAAGGGCAACTCACCGGGGGCCAGTTACATCTGATACTTGTTGGTGGAAGAGCATGCACACACACGCCTCTCCTTCGCTCGCGCTGTTCTGTAAAGGACCCGGTCACCCGCCTTGAAGGCTAAGTCTCTGGCTCTAAGTAGTGTTCACACTCCAGCGGTCATTCATGGTTTTTGTTGTTGTTGGTCTGCTTGTCCATGGTAACAATATCAGTGTAGGTCTTGATGTAAAACCAGATGATCATAAACAGTCCAGCCAGTGTTCTCAAAGCAGTGTAGAAGCTGGCTGAGTGCTCCGTCTGGCTGGGTCTTTATAGTTCTCATGACCAGTTTTGTTCTTCTCCTGAGGGATATGTAGGTTGGGACATGAAGCAGCGAGGTGTAATCTGCCAAGCTGTGGGAGGGGTATTATTCTGTATGCCTCCTTAAAGGTCCTATATTATGCTATATTTGCTGTTTTACAGTGTGTCCTGCTTGTTTATAATAATATTATACATTTTGCATCATGTACCATACTACAGTTTTGTTGTCTTCCATTTAACCCTCCTTAACACAGACTTTCCTCCACCGCTTTAACTCTTCCTCACTCGTCCCAAACATTTAACTGCAGCCAGGCTTCCAACAGTGAATCATGTATAGTAAAGAGGCTTTATCCAACCATCGGTTGAGGGAGCGGCTGTGTTGCATTTGGATGTGCTTGGGAAAAAAAATGCGAGAAAATAAGAGCATTTGAATGTAATGTAGCCTGTGATATAAAATCCTTCAGAATCACTGTATATATAAATGAGATCACGTGTATATGTGAATCGACATCGTGATTTTTAAACAATTCATCATGAAGCCCTAGCCATTATTTTTCCAAATAATTACCACGAGATTGCAGCACAGGGGACAGAAACTCATTAAATCACTTAAACACAGACAACTTGCATGCACCTCATCATTTAGGCTGTTTTGGAGAAACAGCAAGCAACAAGGAAGAGCAACTGCATCCAGGAGGAAGCCCACTAGCCAATTATACCCATGTGTACAGTGAAGAAATAATATGATTTTCTACCCTCTTTCAGGAATTAAAGAATGGGTTGGTAAAACTTAAAGACTGTTTCCTTTCTTTAAAAGTCCAGAGGAAATGATGAACAACAATAAGTCACTGACTCATCTGCAACACAGGAGCACATACTGAGGCTGTGCAGGCTGCCTTTTCCGAATCTAATAAAGTGTACTCCAGTAATGATTAAATTAAATATCGGGAGTTCAGCTTTTTTTGGAAAAAAGAAAAGCAGAAATATTTTCTCACATTGTATAAGTCCTATTTTTTATAACATACTGCATGTTTTAATGTTCTATACAATAAATGCATACAACACACATCTGTGCCTTTCCCTTGGAGGTCAATAGGACTTGTAATTTCAGGATTTCTAATTAACTAACTTTTGTTAGAAGTGTGCACCAAACTGTGAGAACAACTGTTTTTAGTTGTACATATTTAAACTCACAAATATTTATATAAATTGCAACTTTTAAAAACACTAACTACTATCATAAACAGCATCTTAAAGATCTGAATAAAGCATGTTTTCTGAATACCAAATAATTTTGCATCCTGAACCAAAGAAAATTTGAGAATTTGTTGGAGCTATTTCCATTTTCCAGCTACACTCAGTGCCTCCAGTAACTTTCAAGACAGAGACGGTACGTTTCTAACAAGTCGTAATTCTGCAAAGGTCAAAGCTGATGCTTTTGTCCACTTAAGCACAGAAAAGATTAAAATGTCGACTCGTGCTGGCAGCCATGATGGACTTTGGTGCAATTTCAATTTTAAGTGCAACAGGTCTATAGCTTCATCTTCGGGATGAGTCTGTGTCTGTCAAAACCCATTTGGGATTCAGAGAATCTCATCAACTACATCTCATAAAGTCCAAACCACTTTTAAAATAAAGAAATAAATAGTACAACAGCCCCTTACTAAATAGTATAACTTGGATATTTAATTTTTTTTAAATACAATAATACAAAATCAACATGAAAATGATGTTTTAGATTAAATATATGAGGCAATCTTTGTTGGATATATGTGGTTTGGTGCTGCAGACTGTCACAAATTAGTAGAAGTAGGGTTGAATTTTCATGCAAAATGTTGTGATTTTCTCCGACTTTTTCTCTTAACCTGTTGACAGGTGAAAGATTTTAATCCTTGAGCCAGGACATCAGTTATTTACAACATAGAAAAAGCACCAAATATTAGAAATAGATACGCAAAAGTGAAGAAAGCAGACAAAAGCATCACTTTGCAATCCTTATTTAACTTTGCTCATATAGATTGTGTGTTTTCCACAGCACAGAGGGGCCATAGCATTTAAAACAATATTTTATGTTCTATAACAGCACTTTACATAACTTTAAACTGTCAAAATAATGGCAACATTATGATGATATCACTCACAACGCCATAGGAGAAGGTGTCACATGTCTCAGACACAGGGAGGCTCTGAATCACTTCTGGAGCCATCCAAGGAAATGTACCCACTAAGGACATGTGTGTTGTGTGGGTCAAAAATTTAGATGCTCCAAAATCACAAATCTGGAGTAAAAAAGAGATAAATGAGACAAATGTTGAGGTATGACATATTTAAGAAAGAAAATGCCAGAGAGGTAAATCCCCAATATGCTACAAGATAATGAAAGATTAACAAATAATAATGATGCAGTTAATAAAATCTACATTTAAAAGAAAGTATGACTCAAGGACAAGACTTTTAGGTTTTAGAGAAATATCAAAAGAATCCATAGAGGAGGAGAGGACAGAGTTTAAAGAGATGACGAATTGAAAACCTAATGAAGTGCTCTGTACTGTAGGTCCTTGCTGCTGACAGAAGCATGATCGTAAAGGAGCCAAGTATAAAAATCCAAATGGCATGATTGTTTTCTTTACCTACATCAAGGGCCAAATCTACTAAGATCTCAATTTGCGCGTACTAATTTGCATGTGGAATCTAGAATTTTGCGTGTGGGGCGGGATCGTGGTTAGTACGCGATTTACTAAGATTGTTCACGCAAAGGACTGCGGGGGCAAAGTGTCGGAGACACGCCTATTTAAATGAGGATTTAGCGTGTGTTCTAGCCCATGTTACTTGGCAATGTTATGCAGCATGCAGCACGTGACAATCTGAGCTATTTTTTCCGGCCTGTACAGCAGTGCTCCTCCCGTCTGATCCAAACAACAGAACCTGCTCTT
>JBAMHV010000013.1:12674291-12687101 GCA_037177535.1 Pseudomugil gertrudae
ATATGTCATAATTCCATGTTAATGCCTGTTTGATAATTGTAGTTCTCAACCAAACTTTGTGACTGTATCGACTGTACAACCACTTAAATGTGATCATGGCAATAAACCCGTGTAACTAAATCATATAATCACACACAAAACTGCTTATTGTTGTGATTGTGTTGTGTTATATATGTGCCAACTTGTGGCTCTAAAATTGCCGATATATTCTTGGCAAGGTCTTCCTAAAAATAGAGCCAAAAGTATCATAAAATCAAGAGAAAATAAACAAATACCCACAGTTTTTTTATTCTTTACAGTTCTCTTTTGGTTTAAGTTACAGAGCAAAGCATAATTGCGTGTGGTATAGTCGGATACACACTGACATCAGACTGTGTGCTAGAATAAGTACAGACATTAATTTACACTGTTATGCTTAAATACGTTTAATTCTTTCTTTCTTCTTTTTGTGTTACCTCATCTGCATTTGTTACAGTCTTTTGGCCATCAACCATAGTTATTTCATTTTTCTTTTGTTGTCTTTCTTTCGATTGTGTGACAAAGCACAACTGCTTTTTATTTAGAATTAGTTCATGTGCACACTTGTTTCACTTTGTCAGCTAAAACACATCACATTTACATTTTTTTAATGTATTATTATTTAATTATTTTCATGTTTAAAAAATATTTTTATTTACTGATTGTTGAGAAAGTGTTTCATTTTGTTATCAGGTTGTGCTCAGTGACAGATACATTGAAGGGTGTGACAGCCCCCCTGAGCTAAAGAATAACAGTCATATATTAATGCCATTAAATATGTTGATGGTTACTTAACATACTAAGATTTTACACAAATTAACCAATAAATCCACTATTATCACATATTATTGTACATTAAATGAGCGAGCTGTGTATAGAGATGCTTATATATGTATCTTTTCTACAATGTTTTTAAAAAGCTGCTAACTTTATTTTAATTGTACAATTGTAATTAGGTCATGTTTAGATATAACCATGAATCATTTCAACACTAAATAATTATTTTAGCTTGTATTGCAACAAAGTTAGATACAGAGGTGGAATATTTCATTTTCAGTCCATCTAAAGGTAATTTATTCTTTATTTTATCAGGTATACTGCAGTGTCTCATAAAAAATAATAATCATAATGCTTCTATAAAAAAAATGATAAATGCATGCTATAAATAACTGCTCTAATTATCTGAAGGACATTTAAATGTGGGGAAACTAAAGGTGATATATCAGGTAATTGGTGCGCCATCTGAGAGGCCTTGGACTGTTTTTTCATCATTTGAGCTCTAACAAATGACATATGTTCATTTTCCTTTATAATAGTCCATCGAAGCATGAAAACAAAGCAAATCAGCATAATAAATGGAAGCTGTAAGACTTTGAACAGTAGATGCCACTGCATTGCACTGTAAGTTTCCAGCGCTACTCGTGTAGTTTTGATTGTGATGACACTGGTCGAGCTCTTTTATCAGTTCCTCGGGTTGCTTCTCACTCTCCTGAGCTGGTGACAAAGTCAAATTCCCTATCCCCACAATCCATTTATTTAAAAAGAGAGGCCAAACACATAAAAGAAAAAAATGATATTATTGTTAGTTTCCCTAAATAACCAAAAAAAAATGGATACTTTTTAAAAGTGTAGCTTGGGTTAGACAGACTGAACATATAATACATTTTGTGAAGTTGAAAGTTATGAAGATGCAAATTGTAAACTGAAAATTGGTTTCTTTATTAACCATTTCAGAAAAAATCAACAGTATAAGACAGGAATAAAAAATGCTTAACATGAGAAACTCTGGCTAACAGTACGATGAAAATACACATTCAAGTCACTCAAAAGTACAAGAAACAAAACAAATTCTTGGCATTTTGATATATTTCTCTGCCATTCCAGTTTTTGTGCTCCACACCAGAACGCTTTTGTCTGGTTTAGATATTAATGAAGATATTAATGACAATTTGAATAAACATGAAATACACAGATGAACAAAAACAACTGAAATGTTTGGAAATTGACTTAATGCTTAAATATACAGTAGATGCTTAAAGGAAGATCCAAAATATCTCAAATTGCACACTATAAAAGTTAAAATATACAGAGCAGACATGCTATGGTTGCAGACAAAATATCAATATAAGTAAAAAAAAAACAGTAATGATATTACAGTACTTAAACATGTGAGATATTTACATATTTATATTTCCACCTCTTAAAGGGAAATGTGCTCACATGAATAAAAGCCAAGCCATCTCATCCATCTGCATGTTGAAGTCAAAATAAATATCTGTATAAAATCAACAACACACAAGATTGTCATTAACCTAAATATTCATAAATATTGTTTGAAAAAATATATACAAAACAATTGCACATCAAGAATATTAATTGTTTTAAAGCAAATTGTTTACATGTGAATTTTTCCCCCAATAATCTAATCAATTAGATCCTCATCAAAAACACTTTACTTCCCCGTTATGATGTGATATCTGCATGACACTGAGATGAGCGGCACTTCATCCCATTGTTGAAAAATCACAAATTACTATAATAAAAGGCCAAGTAAAGCACCGGCATCTGAGACAATATCTTATTATCTGATACCTCGTTAAGTGCTCCGTGTGATTGCCTGGTTTGGAATAAAATCACACAAATATCAGCACATCATGTGGTGAAGCAGCATCGAAGGGTAACAGTTTTGCCCCTGAGTGGTTTCAAGACCTGCGGGGCTCTAACCCATGAGAGAGCTGAGTTAGCGTTCTTTGGTTGTCGATCACGCTGAGCTGGCGAACGTACGTCCAAACTTCGGGGTGGTTCTTACTGGCCAGCGGCGAATCTGGATCTAATTAAAAGATGAGACGATGTTGACGAATTACTTTGGTAACAGGTATCTATATGCAGTCTAATGATGTGATACTCACTGAATGTCTGACTGCGACAGTATCTCACTATCTTCACTGTGTTAGCAATCATCCGCTGTAAGACAGAGCTACAATCAGTTGGAAATATCAACAATAAATTTAGTGAGAGAAAAAGATTTACACCAACTGACAGACCGTGATCTGCAGCTGCAGAGACTCACCATTTTCTCAAAATTGACTAAATTGTCAACAAAAGTTTTGTTGCCCTCATGAGTGAATGTCATGTCTGGTAAAAAAACAAGAGAGAAAAGAGAGTTAGAGCTGCAAAAAAAAAAGCAGTGCAACAGCAAAACCACTGAGGAGTACAGGTGACAAAATGATTTTACATGAAAAATGCAGTCATCAGGTAGAAAGATCTGACCTTTGATAAGCAGAGGCATGAAAGGAATGATGGGAGGTTCCAGTTTAGCTACCATCAGCCGGTATGCCCGGTGGTTTCTGGAAGGGTCCTGTGGAAACAGTTGCACTGCTCTGAGATCTGCCATCAGTGTGTTAAACAGATCCGTCACAACCCTGACTGAAGGCAGCGATGCTAAACACACCTGCTGACTTTAGTGTTGTTTGCAAATACTCAAAACTGAAGACATGCCTTGTAAAAAAAAAAATCAACTTACCATTAAGTTTTCAAATTCCACATAAAACTTCTTGAATTTGCCGGGAAGTTTCTGTGAACACACGACAGCGAGGTTAACTCGTAGCTTTGGTAGAATTTTTTTAAAAAAAGAAAAAAAGTCAGATATACATACAGATCCCCACCTCCCAGGTTTGGCTCAGCCTGCTCACCGCTGGGTTACTCAGCCCCATGATGATAGCAAAGAAGGCATTTAGGTTCTTGTACTCTTTACAGCTTAGAAAAGAAAAAGGAAATTAGAGTAGAGAACATTTTTACCAAGACTTGAGAGAGATCTACTTACTGAGCAGCAATTTTGATAAACTTCTTGAGAAGCTGCACTCGCTTGCTCAGCTGAGAGCACAGACACATTTCCGTAATCACCCAAAACTGAACTTCATTAAACCTTCTCAGGAACAGATCCAGGTTCACGGTGGTTTTCTTAACGCACTGCCTCCCAAACGTGTGGTAGATGAGTTCGAGCTGTAAGATAAAAACATGAAGGAACTTCTCTCTAATGAATTACATGTAAAAAATTCTGATTTCACTTTTGATCTCCCAGTTATTCCACAATACCTCGTGAACACAGTTGAAAAGCTCCCAGTCATAAGAAGTCATGTGGTGAGCCACATCCTTTGAGCTCATTAACTCAAAGCTTGCTAGTGAACTTGTGGTTGGAGCCTCCTGCTCAGGTAAAGGTGTCTAGAAAGTACAAAAAGTGAGCTTTAAGATTCAGAGCTGACATCACATATTTATAAAATATGGAGAAAAGTGTTTGGAGCAACATATTTTGAAGCAAAATGGATCCAAGGTCCAGATTGCAGTATTCCTGCTGTATTTATATCTCTGGAGCAGTGTTTACTGAATGATTCAAACACACCAGTGAATCTAGCTGATCTCTGCGGCAGGCAAAAAGTCGTCCATTTATACTGAGTGTGGAGAAGACTGAAACATCATTTGGCTTGAAGACGGCTTTCTCTGTTTAAAAAAGGACAAAAAGAAACAACATAAAAATGGAAACATATCTGTAGTGGCACTTCATGGAGTACCACAAATGTAAATAGATGTAACGTCTTATCAATAGAAAGTCAAAAGAGACAATCATTTCCTGTTAGCATGTTGTTCGTCCATCTCTTTCATTCAGACTGTAAAATAAAAACAGTCAAAAAATGTTGTGTGATTAACATATGCTGGTTTTCTCATTACCACTGTATTGTGTATGTATTTTCACTTCCTGTAACAATTGTCTTTTTTTTTAATCATTGTGGTACACGTTAGCATGCTAAACTTAAGCTAAGCATCTTAGCAGTATGGTTTTTCTTTGGGGCAAAATAAAAGTTTAGTAGTTTTTATTTATACACTGAATCAAAACATGGTTCACTACGTATTGAGAGTGTTTTGTTGTGCTGTTCAGTAATTTGTCATCTAGTGAACAATTTTTAAAAGAAAACTGTTTGGAGACTTGAATTTTCTCAGCTATTGAACATTATAATAATCTTTATCATGAAATGGCTCATTTCCTCTTTTGCTGCAACTGGTGAACATAACTATCAGTAAAATGTGCATCAGAACTGCATCTGAAACAGTACATAATCAACATAAACAGCATATCAAGGATGCATATTAATAATTGTATATCATAGATGTTGTTAAAAGGGATTTATAGATAAATATTTAATTTGATTTCATCTTTGCAACATATTTGAACAGAAATCACAACAATGGTGCACAGTTTTTTACAAGCTGCACTGTTTGGACATATTACCGTATATTAATTTTCAATAGTGTGTGTCATAATAACGCATGTTTGTGTAGGTTGAGTTTGCACTGATCTGTCAAAAAGATTATATGTTACGGAGAGAAATGTCGGTCACAATTGTTTGTAGCCAAAACAGCTACAAACAGTCAGCATTTTAATACATTTTGATTTTAAATGAAGTGAGAATTGGTCATAATTCTCTGTTTCATTTAAGTGATGTCTGAAATACACCAGCAAATGTCTATTTGTCTCAGGTTGTCCTGTGAATAGCAAAGTGAGAGAAAAATTCTAATGTAACCTTAGCATTAATCTGGACTTCTTCCTCATATCTTGGTGGATATGCTAATTAACACAACAGCATCCCGATATGTAAAAGCTGTCTCAATTTTATGGAAGAAAGTTAGCCCTGCTAGTTAGAGATAACCTCTGTGACGATCATTTCCAAATAAGATGAGCCTTGCTTTGTTTTCCTCTGAAAGTTCAGGCCAAGTACAAAGAGCCTGTTTTCTTGAAACATCATCACAGTGATGAGGAGAGCCACAAGCATCAACAGCTTTGCACTGGATGCTATGATAAAAACTGAGCTCAGGTTTTTCCTGAGCCACATTAAAGGCCATTTTTAACCATCTACCTAAGCTGTTGTTCACGGTCAGCAAGCTCACTGTAACAGGCTGCTAGTTTCCTACTAAATCAGTCAGAGTAAGTTATTACAGCAGCCTGCATGTGCTCTCCGCTTTGCTGTTTCCATTTATGTGATTAGCACAGAGCTGCTGTCATTCTCACCTCCTGCTGAACTGAGGTTGACGAGTATCAGGTCCTCGGCTGATCCCAGCTTGTCGGCAACAGCACTGATGACCTCCCTGACCGAGGCAGACACGGAGACCCGGATCGTTGTGTACGTGTGGTCACAGCAGTAGACTTTAAACAGAACTGGCACAAATAAAAGTATGAAAAATACAGATTATTTCAAATAAAAAGAATCACATGTTAATTACATGAATAAAGTTGTCCTTTACTTACTTTCATCGTTACTTTTGATGGGCTGACGTTTCTGAAGCTTCTCGTCTCCCGTACTGAACTGCCGCAACAAGATTTTACGCTGCCAAAAGATTAAAGTTTCACAATAACAAATGAGCAGATTTAAACAGCAGAGAATAGCATAAAAATACAAATATAAAAGAAATAAATAAGCGAGTCAGATGTATACCTTTTTCTGTGATGACTTGGCTTCTTCAACACTAAATTATAATCATAAAAAATATTAAGTCACCAAATATAGTTTACATTCATCATTTATTGATGTAAAAAAAGAAATAATCTTATAATCACTGTTAAAAATCATCACATACAGCCAGGGTCGTGCTCTCTTTAATCCATAGTCTACATAAGACAATATTGACTTACTAGCACTTTACAGTTCTTTCCAACTCCGTCAGCTGATTCCTGAGGCCTGAAAGCACTTTGGCATCAATAGACACCGACATGAGAAACTCCTGCAAACATAATATGGTTTTTGACTCCATTAAAGGTTCAGTAGAAGTGGCAAACAAAAATAAAGCAAGACAGGTTTTTATATTTGAAAGGAAAATTTAAATCACCAATTTATCAAGCTTCACATTACATCCAATCAATATTTCAAAGGGATTATGCTAATATCATATTTTACAAACAATAACACATTATAAATAATCTATTACAAATCAACTGACTGTCTTATAAAAAGTTACTTCAAACAAAAGCTTCTTTCATCTGGTGTTAAAAAAGCTTACTGTATTTGTGTGCACTGACGTACACTGACCTCAAGGAAGGCCACATCTTCCTCCTGCAGGTCATCTTCATGTACAGCAGCCCACTGAATGACCAGGCGGATCACCCTGCGCTTATTGTTTAAGGTGTAGTCCAGCTTCTCTTGTTCTGAGCCCTGTGAGGCCTGAGCGTGGTAGCTGCAAGCAGTTAAAGTCCAGATGGCGTAATTACAGGAAATGTGTCAACTTTTCGTTTCCAATATCAGTTTAGCATTTTGAAACACAGCAATAAAAGGATACTGGGCTTTTAACACCGGCCATAGTTGACTGTTAGGTATGAAGACACAGTGCATGAGCACAAAGTCATCCAATGCTGAGTCTGTAACAACAAATAAAAAGGCTCAAAATAGAGATCTGCGTTTCCAGCACACATCAAAAGGCCTAAGCATCTGGTCCTGTCTCTGTCACCTCTGCAAGCAACTGAACACCATATGCATGAGAGCTAGAGACAGCAGAAAACAGAATGAAATCGCTGCATTCTGTAGATGAATACATGATACATGATCTATATCATATTAAACTGCAATAATCCGACAGTCTGATTGTGACATGGGGGAAAGCATTACCTGACTCCGTGAACTGAGAATCCAATCGCATCATTTCGAGAAGGTGCTCCAAAATCTTTTCCGACGTCCCAGACATCACCTTGTATCTGGAGAAACAGAACAAAACGCACCCTTTGCTAATCAAGAAACACTGGCTCTTAATGCTTAATGACATGGCTATGGCCCTCGACTGATTTGTGTTACTTCAACGTGCGTCTGTGATCGCTTCTTTGATAACAATCCGATTTTCAATCAGTGTTCTTGGCTAGCAGAAGATGAAGGGGAGTCTATCATAAGTGCCAGGATCGAAGCCAATAGAAAAAAAAAGTGAGGAAAAAATGCAGGGGTATTTTCTGTGTGAAGGAGAATCAACACAATCCAGCTGTGGTTGGTTTCATTACTTCATAATCGTATGACAAGAGGGAGCTGTACAAGCAAGGCTGTGTCTTCCTTTCTCATGGAGCAGAGCACAGTTCTGACACTCTCATGTGTGAAGAGTAGAGTTGATTAGAGGGTGACCCTGAACAAGTAATTGTGACTTGCCAGACCTCCCTTTTCCCCTTAGGATCTAGGCCATCATTACCATTAATATGTCTCTCAGTATTACAGCCCCTGTGTAGCCGTGACAGATGCCTCTATTAAGATAACACTTGACAGCTACAGAGGATTACGGGGTTTGTATTGCCTGCATGTTTTCTTCTGCTAGTCATATTGATCGTTAGAGTTCAATAAAGTTCATTAAAAATGTTTGTTTTTTTAGTTGTGGACTAGCATTTCTTTTTTTGCTCCAAGGAAAGGAGTTTCTTGTCATGTTTAAATTGGTTCCTTCTTCAGATATTCTGAAGTTTTTCTTAGGACATTAGCATCTTTATAACTTATTTTCAGTCCAGACCTGATGTCGTTGTCAAGGAGGGGAAGAAGAGCCAGTGGTGTACCAAACAACATAAGAACTGGACTGAAAATCAGTGACCCCTATACTCACTTCCTGTGGACTTCCTGATCCCCTACCCACCCCCACTCCCCTGTCTGAATGAAGACCAACTGCTGCATGCTACAAACATGGACTGTGTTATTTCAGAATTTAAATGAACTAGTTGATAACAGTCCTAGGCACATTTGCCTGTCCATCCTGGGAGAGGCTCTCTCCTTTAATGTGGGCTCCATGAGGTTTTTTTTTCCCCCACAACTGGGTTTTTTAGGAGTTTTTCCTTCCCGAGAAGGAGGGTCCAAGGACAGAGATGTCCTGGGTCTGCTTAGTTTAGTGTAGTCATTACTGTGTTTATTGTGTGTTATGTTTGCTGTTGTGTGATTAACTGTGTGTGAAGCCCTATGAGACAACTTTGTGATACTGGGCTGTATAAATAAAGCATCTCATGGAGTAATGAATCCTTTCCAGAACCCAGACTGCAACATTTATGAAGATGTGTAGGATCATCTTGAAAGATAACAGAAAAAAAAGGCAGGCAACATCCATAAACAGCTTTATTTAGACTGTCCTTCTTTTCCTGAAGGCTACTTGAATTAATTATAAGAAAGAAAAAATATATATAAGAAAGCTTGTCTGAAATGGTTTTGCTATAAGAGATATGGTCACACCAGATACTGACTCACTGCTTTTGCCTTGTAAACAGTTTTTCTATTTATGTTTGTAGATGTTTATTGAAGTTATTACAACTATTTCTAGATTTTTTGGTAAGTAGAAGATGGCTCAAGACTTTTGACAGAACTGCATAAATGATAAAGGGTGAATTAAAATGGGTTCATGAAAATATTTGTTTATTAATCTTTGTTGGAGATTTTTATGATCAGAAGGAGTAAACTAGTTGGTAGAATCAAATGATCATCCATCCATTCATTTTCTACCGCTTTTCCCTGAACAGGGTTGCAGGGGGGCTGGAGCCAATCCCAGGTCACAACGGGCGAGAGGCAGGGTACACCCTGGACAGGTTGCCAGTCCATCACAGGGCCAACACACAGAGACAAACAACCATCCACACACACACTCACTCCTATGGGCAATTTAGAGTCTCCAATCAGCCTATCCCCAAGGTGCATGTCTTTGGACTCTGGGAGGAAGCTGGAGTAGAGAACCCACGCTAACACGGGGAGAACCCACACTAACACGGGGAGAACATGCAAACTCCTCACAGAAAGATTCCCAGTTTGACCCCCAGCCCAACCGTGGCTCGAACCGGCAACCGTCAGTTAAAAATCTTTATACATGATGTTTCTTGTATCTTAGCATAAATACTTAATTTATTTTTAATTTATATACAACACATTTAGACTATTATTAGCTAAGGTTGTGTAAGTTTGAACTGATTGAGACCTAAACAGAGATCGTCTGTATTTTCTGATCACTGTATTTATGTGTGAGTGGGTGCATGAGTGTACATTTACTTATAATGAGAAGTAGAAGATCCATGAACAGAGGTTTGATTGCTGCTGAGGCTTTTTTCTAACACCAGAACATCCTGACCATGCTCCTTTAGACGCACAGTATTGGCTTCCACATCCTTTGCAGACACACACAAACAAGCAATAAAAACAGTAAAGTATTTTGCAACAAAGAAACATGACCTATAGCTATGCTAATCTAATTAAGCTTAATGATGTGATCAAAACAGTTAATCATCATTGAACAGCCATGATCTCGACAATAATATATTGGAAGCCATCTGCCTTGTATTTACATCTAAATTGTAAAGACAAAGCTTTAGTAGCATTTACATTATGGGAATATGGCAGTGAAGCATACAGTACCTTAATCAAGGCTGGATATATAAACACATTTCCTGACTATATAATCAATCCATTCATGTGTGGTGTGTGTGTGTGTTCAGCAATCCAAAGGATTTATTTGATGGAATAAATATATTTATGGGTCTGAACGCTGGGAAACCAAACAAATAACACTTTCTGACTGCGTTACTGTTTACCTTCCAGCAGATGGTGATAGTGGTTTTTGATTTGCTTTTTTTTCCAGCTGCCACTAAAAGAGCACCTGCAGACAATCTGAAACTCACTCTCAAAATCCTGTTAAAGTCCTCTTTGTCTACTCTCAGGAAATGACAGTTGTCCTCTTGCAGCACAATGGAGGCAGCACGGGGGGCATCATTGACAAGAGCCAGCTTCCCAAAGTCATCACCTTCATGCAGTGTGCAGACAACACCCTGCGTAATACGGGCTCTGATCAGTATCAGTCAATCAGAGAAAGATAAAACCAATGCTTTCAGAACATGTGTCTGCAGGAATACCTACTTTTCCATAGATGAGAACATTGACTGAGCCCTTTAAAATGATGTACCATGATGTGCCCTCCTCCCCTTGGTTGAACACTGAGGGAACGAAGTGACAAAGAAAAGCCCTGAGGATCATGTGTAATCTCTACTGGGATCAACGTTTATTTTATAATGGGTTGGTTCTATCACTACCCAGATTTAATAATCATCAGGTTGTTGTGATAAGTGGCTGGTTGTCATGGCTGTTGTTTTAGCACATTACTTACACACTGTCCCTGCTTTTGCATGGGACTCAAAGATAAGAACTCCAGCGAGTTCCCTTTTTACCTGTGCAAGCAGAGGAGACAGGTTTATTATTATAGGTTCATGGAGCAGGATTCATATTACAAGATAAGAGAAAGTTAACTCACAGTAGTAGATAGGTGAGACAAGGCCTTTATATGAAGCAGCTCTTCATATATGATCTCCAAGTCATCTGTTGTTCTTTCACTTGGACTGCAAAACACAAAATTTGTAAGTAAAATCATGAAGCTATCATACTAGGTTTTAATGGTTTCTAATTCAGAGCCGTACAGTTTCCTCAGTATCATTCTCATGTGAGCATCTGGTCCAATCTGGGAGAGGAGGAGAAGAGTGTCCTGGAGCTCCTCTTGGCTCTCCCTCGTCTCGTCCTCGCTGGGTACAGGAGCCTCCTCCTGCTCATCATCCAGGAAGCGATAAAAGAGGTACTTATCCTGGAAACTCATGTCTTGCTCCACTGCATCACAACAACATGGTAGTCACAGCAGGGCTTAGAAGTGATCTTCACATACACATCTCCAGAAGGACATCAAACAGGGTCTCACCATGGTTGAGAACACCTTCCTCCAGCAGCACCTGCCACATGCCCACAGCCTGGCTGCGAGATTGGACGCATGAACTCTGCTGTATTTGCCAGTCGACCAGTTCTGTCCCCACGCAGCACTGTCTATAAAAGACAAAAGTCATGATAAGATCTGAGACAGAGTGTTTATCATCTGGTTTGGCTTGATACTGGACTGCGTTTTAACTCACTGTGTATGATTTGTTGTTATTTTTTATATTGCTGTTTTTGTCAGCAATTATATTCAGCCATCATAAAAACAAACAAATACTTGTAAAGGCGTTGCATTGTCATGACCAACTAAATTAAACCTGCATTATTATTTTCTTTTAAAAATTTTTATCAAAAAAAGCATATTTATTTTGTGTTGGCGTGGAAGAAAGCACAGCGTTACAGGCTGTCAACACAACACCTACCTGTTATTATCACCATTTAAAATGAAAACTAAGTGCATGGTGCAAACAGCTGTTTATATACATTAGACAAACACAAAATGCAAACGTACATTAACGTTTTTTTAACCTGATTATGGTCCTTCTCCTTTAATCACTTATTTGGATGGAAAGCATGTGTTTTTGTTTTGTTTTCCAGCTGTTAATATTAATGTTATTGTTGATGAGAGATGTTTCCAGACCTGCCTGGGATCTGAATCCACTGGTGGTCAGGAGTTGCCATCCATTAAACTTTACATACAGTCAATTATATACTCCTATATATTGCTAATTCTCTACTTATAGAGCTGGAGTTACACCCAGAAGCTAAGATAGTTTAATGAACTAATCAATCAATTAATTATTCAGATATTGGTTGTAAAGCACTCCTATGATAACTGGATATCACATAAATTGCTCTATGAAGAGCAAAGCAAGGCACTGAGAGCAACACTTTCCAACTCCCTACATAATGAAGAAAAATGTCACACACACACACACACACCCCCACACACACACCCGCACACACACACACATACATATATATATATATATATATATATATGTATATATATAAATGGCTCAATGGCAAGAACAGGACAGCTACGCCTTATTTATATATTTATTTA
>JBAMHV010000013.1:12697018-12709598 GCA_037177535.1 Pseudomugil gertrudae
CGCTGTCTCAAGGACCGCTTCAGGAAATCTTTCCTGCCACATGCAATAAGACTGTTTAACGCATCATCACTGTGTCAGAGACAACAATAGGAGTGACTGTTGTAACTGGTGAATCTTTGCACTGACTGGCTCAACCTTGCACTGTCACTACTAATCATTGCACTGGACTATATTAGTGCTGGCTATTCTCACGTCTTAGTGTGTATAGCTAAATACCTTGTATAAGGTTTGTAGATATTGAAATTTTTTTATACTGTTTTTGTTTTTATATTTATTTTGTTTGCTACTGTTAGAAGCACCACTGTACTGCCGCAACACCTAAATTTCCCAACTTGGGATGAATAAAGTACTTATATTCTATTCTAAATATAGGGGAATTTTGCATCAACAAAAAACAAATGCAAGAAGCAAAAGCTGGACTTACGACGTAAATGCTCTGACATTGTGAAAGTTTCTTCTACACTTCAATCATTGAAATCAACTCATCTTTTTATAATATTGAACAAAGTTAGGGCCATATGTGAAAAAATAATGTAATTCAAACTTCCTAGTATCACTTCATTTCTTCTCACCATTGTCCTTCTCTTTGGTGAAAATTCACTGCTGCCTGGTGGACCACAGCACTTCCATTACTTACTTCTGTGAGTTAATATGCAGCATTTTCTTGCTGTTGTTGTTTTTATTTGTTTAGCACTCTTCTGTATTTGCCATGCTTTGCTGTATTTGCAGCACTTGTCTGTTTTTGCATGGCATTTCTGTTTTTGCAGCTTGTTTCTATATTTGCAACACTTTTTACTTATTGCATTATGATTCTGTATTCACAGCACTCCTCTGTACTTGCAGCTTTTCCCACTGGCATTTCTGTTCATATGTGCAGCATGTCTTTGTAAATGAACTGTGTTTGCACCTGTACCACAGTACAAAAAAAGATCAAAGTGGGACACAGCTGACATTGCACTATACACCGAAAGTACAAGAAACACACACATTTCAGCCTGGCATATAAGAGTGCAAAGAGAAAAAGCAAACTCAAATTCTGCAGGTAAAATGGTATTATTGACGAATGGACAGTCAATAGTTAAAAAAGCCCTGGCATGCTTATTTGGAACAAAGCAGGGGGTCTATTGTTGTTTTACTGCTTTTGTCAGGTAATAGCATGGATTATAAACTCAATAAAATGTGTTAGATAATATTTCACAGGTTGGCTCCTGCAAGCTGTGGCTTTATTAGACAGCTTTCAATTGATGCAGGTCTGCCTCAAACAATTGTGTAATACTAATAAGCTTGTTTCATCACATTGAATTAATTTATTACTATAAACATTACTACATTACTATAAATGATCTGACTGTTTATTATTAACAGTCAGATCATTTATAGTAATATTAATATCAAACAGGTAAAGATGTTGAAATCCCATTACTTCAACAATTAACTTCTAATAAATTAAAAGCTGTTGACCAAATTTGTGAGGTCAACTTAGGGGGGAAACTATATATGAAGAGGCAGAAATATTTCTTTACATTTATCCTCTTATAGTAAAGATTGTGGTCAAAGTGGAAAATGAAGAGCAGATCACAGAGATTAAAGAGCAATAAGTAATAAAAATGCAAATAATAAAGGGATTGATATGTAAATTTCATCTTCAGCCCCTGAGTTTTTTTGTCAGACAATCAAGAAAAACACCAATTTGCAGTCCAACGTATGGAACTGTGTTGTTTGCAAACCAAAAGAAGATAAAGAGATTTATTTTTGCTCATGCTGTTCACAGTGTAAGTGCCAGCATTATTATCTATTCAAAAGTTTGGAAAGCAAAGGAAAGCAAATTAAGTTACAAATGACTGCATAATTTTAATTCCATCACTTGAATGACCTTTAAAGCAGCATACTTTGAGTAAATAACATTCTTTCTCTAGCTGGTAAAGCATCATCCATCCTGCAAACCTCTTAGCTACCTCCTCCAGTTCTGATGGAGGATACAATAACTGGCTCCTTTCAAGCTGGAGGAGAAGTTATTCTTTGAGCCTTCCAGATGACCTTTCTCTAACATTAAGGGTTAAGCTCGCCACTCTTCAGAGATAATTGATCTTGACTGCTTCTATTAGAATCTCTTTAATTTGGTCACATTCCCTCTCCTCTTCTTTCTCCTCTTCTTGAGAGAAAAAGACACCAAATCCAAAATGTGCAACCCATCCTTTTAGGGTCATGGTCTCACACTTGATGGTGCAGTCAGCTGCAAACCACCCCAGTTAGAACTAAAGGTTTGGAACTGCATCATCTGCAAAAGACAATCATCTGCTTCTTGGCTGCCTTTGGAAATTTCATCCATAAAGATTACACACACAACAATGGATCAAGACATAGAGGATTCCAACACCACCAGGAAGTGACTGTTATGTATTACTGACTGTGCAAAATCAGTAAAGTACAGAGCCTGACTGGCTTCCATCTATCTATTTTTCATTCCCCATCATCAAATTCAGGGTTGCAGGTATCTGAAGCCTATCAGAGCAAGAAGCGGGCAAGAAGCAGGGGATAAGTCGCCAGTCCATTACAGGGCAACACAGAGACAAGCAAGCAGACAAACAATCAACTGACTGCCTTATAAAAATCAAATCAAACTTTATATGGTACTTTTAATGCAGGATGGCAGCACAAAAAGCTTCATATAATAATAAAAAATGTTTTTACATCTTAAAAACACAAGTCATTAAAACAAAGGGCTCAGTCTAAGAGCAAAGTTTTGGTAAAATTGCATTGTGTGTTTCTCTTTATAAAAATATTCTCTACATTTAGAGCAGATTATAGGAACACACTCACATAATAAAGATATTTGAGAATGCAATTTTTAAATGTGTGAATTTACTCTTTAACATTTGCCATTGCTTTACCATCAACCATCATTTTTCAAGCTTATTTTTCACATTACTAAATGGTTAATAGCAGCAGGAGAGCTCTGCTGCATCCCCTCATCTAAAAATAACACATTCATACACCTATTAGTAAAAAAAGACTAACACATTAGAAGGTGCATTCTGTGTATTTATCTGATATATATTTGATATCTATCAGAGTTAATCCATATGTTTAGTTTACTTAGGCATAACAACAGATCAGCAAAGCTATTATCCAAGTCCTCTCAGCGCATTATAAGCCCAAGCCTCTACTCAGTCTTTTACGCTTGAGTACATATGTGCATTGTGAGCATTGCTGTGCATGAATGCATATCTTTATTTGGAATAATTTCCCCTAGAATTACATAATGATGTTCGTGCAAACTGTTCCTAAAGTATTCCTTGTTCATTCTTTCCATTACAAACACACTTCAGGGCACTTAAGGAAACACTATGATGACCATCCCAAGAGTTTAATCTTGAGACATCTAAACTGTTACAAAGAAACTAATCTAAATGTGACATTTTTAGCATTAATGTCATAACAGGAAAGAAAATTCACCTGTTTAATTTATGATTTTTGAACAGTGAATTCAGATTTTACAGCAGCTTATGTAAACATATTGATTTATTTATTTTCCTGTACTTATATTTTATGTAGCAAATGCATTTGATTATAAAATAGTTTCACAAACATTACCTAAGGATGCTAGCAGTGTCCTATGCAGGCTGTTGTTGTAGTTAATGTCTAGAAGGTCCTCCTTATCCTCTTAATCCAGGCATCAACTAACTCTTAAAGCGTGTGTATCCAGTCCTAAAACTCCAAGAGCATCACATTGGTCATGGGTCCAACATGATCCAGCTGTGCCTACAAGCCACTCTGAGGGCAGACTGAGCAGCAGAGTGCCTGTCAGCTGCTGACTTCTTCTGAGCAGCAGTTGCTAGGTGATTACTCAACTCCAGTCAGTGAGCACACAGGAGAGCATGCTCAATCTATCCCCCTCCCCCCAGTCTGTCACAATCTGCCAACACAATACAGAGAAGCTGCCCATGTTGTAGTGTAACCATCCTCACGCAGGAGATGTTCAAATGTATTAGCACCAGGAGCAAGTGATGTGGAAAACAATACCCAGATGAAAAGCCTAAAGACTGTCCTTTATTTAGTGCAACTTTAAATAAAATTTAAGGGTTATTGTAACTAAAAAGTTAAAATTCCTAAATGCTATAAGCGTGCAGGTTGTCAGGTGTCTGCAATAAATGCAGAAGTAGTTTTATTTTATATTTGAAGAATGCTGACATGTTGTGCGATAAGATAATTGACACTGCAATACAAAGAGTAACTAAAAACATGACTAAACATGAATAAAGTGAAATACGTCAATAAGATGCTGTACCAACTTTTACTCTTGACATAAAAATAATCTCAGATTTATTTTTTAATTTTAAACCACATAATTTCTGTTCTACAGTTAAACTTACTCATACATTTTATTTGGTATATTTTTTAACTAAGAAATTAATTTTCATTGTTATCACTTATACAAGTTTTACCTTAACCTCTCTCCAAAACAGCCTTTTGGCACAGTTTGTTGCTATCTATTCTCAAGATTCTCCAAAAGGGAGACCTCAGAAGTGAGAAGTTTGATACATTTAGCTTTAATGTACATGATTATAAATATAAGAAAATGGATTGCATTTGTATGCTTAAAGAAAATGCATTAAGAAATATCACAAAGCGTAGCTGCATTTGTAGCTGACTAAGGCAAGTTTATTTATATAGCGCCTTTCATGTACAGGACAGCTCAAAGGGCTTTAAGATTTTAATTGACATAACCATTAATCTCTTATTAAATACCTGTCTTTAGTGGAGGGCTGACTGATACCTGAAGTAATAGTTTAATACATGTTCAAATATACCGCGTCAGTTGTTGGACTCAGGTATAAGTCCGATCCTTTTTAAGATGTCTAAAACTATCAATAATAAGAACAAAAGAAAACTTTAATAGTCACACAGTTTAGTAAAAGCTTGAAAGGAATGTTTTGTATTCTAGCTTGTTTTTATAAAAGCATTGCATTATACATGTTTTAATAAGATACACTGATTGTAGGATGCTTTGCCAAATTGTATAAAACCTATTAATCATCCCCAGACAACTTTGTACATTAACTGAGATAAACCTAGACTGCAAATCTCAGCTTTAATCCACTGTGCAAATAATCCAACCTTAAAAATGTTCAGATTGTAACACTGAGTTTACTATTCCTCTCAAGGACGGAGAGCAGATGGTGCCTTATCTTTGACCTTGTTACTTATCAGACACACAAGACGGCTGTATTGAACTTCCTCCGCAACCAAGAAACTCCTTGGTATCGTGGATCATATGTAGTACGTGACAACTGCTTTAAAGTTAAATCAGCTTTTAATGCGCTTCATTGTGTGTAGAATAGTTTTCATTTTCTTTTTTAAAATGTATTTGATGATTAATTAAAATAATCACTTTAATTGTCTTTTTTTTAATAATTGTGCCACGTTGTGAGTTTCTTACCTGATACAGAAATTCGAATGTTATTTGCTCATTTGTTTGACACCTTCAGAACAGGCAAATCTATACACTAAAAAACTGCTTTCAACTCCTCATCACTCCCAACTGACAGTCAGGTGAGGCTCTGAAGCACATAATAAAAAAATTCAATATAATTTGGAAGAAATAATGCAATTACTGGGTTTGTTTGTTTGGTTGGCGTTGTTGATTAAAATTTTACAGATATTTACATGAAAAACAATTTTTTTAGAAAAGTTTTCTATTGACAGAATTACTTGTTCTACTTGTTTGCAAAAAAAGGTTTTAGACAGTTTATTCAATTAAATCAATTTAGAGCCTAAAATGTTTATTTTCAACATAAGCCAGATCTCAATCCAAATGGTGTTTACAACAACACTGCCAGCACAACATGTGCCCAGTCCATGAAAACTGGCAACAAACTGGACTGCAGGATCAAACTGGTGCGAAGAGGAAAATGGCTTACTATTTAGAGAACCAAATAAAGTATCAGGTGACCAAAAACTCAAATTTGCTTTGATGTCGATGCGTTACATTCGCTGTTAAAAATGTTAGTTTACCCTAAATCTGGTGAATCAGCCATTAAACAACTATTTAACAACCCATATAGCAACGCCGCTAGTTGGAAAACAAATAAATTCCAGCCTAGTTGAGACTTTCTGATCAATGTTTCAGTTCATGTTTTTTTAATGAGCTAACAACTCTGAACAAAAATAAGCCAATGTGCTTTTTTTAGTCAATGATTAATTATGTTTTTCCTTTGCACATATCCATTGTGCATTCACCGTTAGCAGATAAACATGGCCTCCTTTTTCCATCTCTTTACCAGTCCTCATATACAAGAGGACATATTACGTCTCTGCCCCTTCCTGTTAATCAGCCTTCTCCATAGCTGCCCAGCTTCACTGCTTCCATCGACTGATAATAATGACACACCAATACAATCCCTCAGCTCAGCACAAGATAGATGTGCTTTTAGCATGCAAACACTCGTGCAGAATACTATGAGCATGTGCATGCTGGAAAACTCAAAACATTCTAACTACACATGCAACATAACTACTCTACTGTAAAACAAAACTTCCTTCAGGCCACGAGTAGGTTTACATGTCTGCAACCAAGCTGCCTTTTAAATTTAACAAAATTACAACTGTGTTGTTTAGGTCCGAGTTGATGACCAGGCCATCAAAGCAGTGATCAGCCTCCTCCCTGTATGCTGAGCGTGGCTCATCTGCTCTTTTATACAAACAAACTGTTTACAGCGACTGAATCCTGCTTTGGTCACGTGCTGACCTGCATGAAAGCAAAAGAAGTTTTAGTGGTCAGCAGTATGAGAAAATGGATATTAAATTTGCATGAATGAGTGACACAAATGGCCCACTAAAATATGGAAAGATTTCAGGAAGCGTATTTAAGGATGTTCGCTTCCTTTATACAGACAGGGAAACAACTTCTGTACATATGTGCAGTGAACACAAATAGTTCAAATCATCATTTTGGGAACATTTGTGGACATAAGCAGATAAAGATTCATTAGTGTAATACTGTTCTCACACCAAAGGTTTTCAGGGTTTCCTTGAAATTGATTCATAATTTGTTTCCTTTTACATCCATCCTTGTCTCCTTATTTCTTTGCTCACTGTAGCTTTTAATGCTGTAGCAATAAGAACACTGACTTCATGCAGCTTAGCATTTTTCACACACTACAAAGCAGTTCGGTTAAAACCAAGCCTGTGTGAAACAGCTGAACTTTATAAACTAAAGCAAACATTTGGGTAGGTGGAAAGTACATTTTTTGCTCTATGAAAATATGTGGAGAAAGAAATGAGCTGCAGCTACAAGCATAATTGGATGGATGTAAAACTTAAAATATTCCAAGAGTAAGGTAATTTAGTATCCTTCAGAAAGATTATTATATTAACTTTGACTTGACAACCTAAAGATGCAGCCTAGACAATCCAACACTATAAGATCAATGCTTGGATGCTGATGTTGTAAATCATACTCATGTGTTTTTAGCTAAAGATACAGTGAAGGTAAGTATCTCATTTCAACTTTAACATGGAATAAAACCATGTTTTCAGATATACTGGGTTATAGTTTATTTATATTTTAAAAAAAATAGTGTGCTGTGTGTTGTTTTTTATTTTTTATTTGAGCCCTTGGCTGATTGAAAAATATCAGAATTTCCTTATTTATAAGAGAGAGTTTAAGCTGAAGAGAGTTTTTAGGTCTGGCATTTATTAAATATGTTTATTATTTGGCTGGATCTTTTGATCCAGAAGTCATCTATCTGCACAGTTAAAAAGCCATAATGACATGAGTGCTGATAGCATGATCCACTTGCAAATCTGGGAATTACTTTTAAATTAAAAAAAATGTTTTAAATTACACCAATTATGTATCTCTTTAACTCAGGGGTGCCCAGATCTGGTCCTCGAGATCTACTATCTTACTTTTAGATGCATCATTTCTCCATTACACCTGAATGAAATGTTTAAATACCTGCTTCTGCATGTCATCGTGTTATCCAGCTCTGCGGAGGTCTGGTAACACGCCTTTCATTTGATTCAGCTGTGCTGGAGAAAGGTTGCACCTAAAAGTTGCAGGATGGTAGATCTTAAAGACCGAGTTTGAACAGCCCTCGCTTTAACTGAATATCATTATTCAAATAATCTTCTGGCTTGATGCTACTGTGAGGAAATTCTATCTTTCTCATCAGGAACCAGCCCATGCAAGAGGCTTCCACCACTGAAGACCACCTAGATCAGGAGAGGCGAGGGTCATCCCCACAGCCACAGGGCTGCATAGTAGAATCCCCAGGCACCCCTACAAAGGGCAATCCCTACAGCAACTACTTATCAGACCAAGCATCAAGGATCCCCATGAGAAAAACACTGATGTTAAAGATGTTAGACAATAAGACCAAACAAAAGCAGCAGGTATAAAATACAAGCCTATATCAGACAGTTAATAAAAGTGTTGCATTTGGGTAAAACAAGAGAGCCACATAAACAGGTGGTATCTAAAATAAATTGTAAAAATATGCAATCAAATAATTACAAATAAATCTATAAAACCATGGTAAATAAGATAAAGACTTTTCATAAACATCAGCAGTCTCTAAGGTTGTCTGGCAGGCTGTTCTTCAGTTCAGGGCCATCATGGTGCAACGTGGCCTCCCCATGACTTTTGGTTCTACCTTTAGGAACACATAACAGGCCAGTGCCACAGGATCTCAGGGTCCGTGAGGCTCTTAATGTAAAAGAACGGCAGATAAATAAGAAAGCCCAAAACCAGTAAGATATTTATAAACAACTAAAAGAACCACAAAATCTACTCTAATGTGTACGTGGAGCCAATAAAGCAATTTTAAAACTGATATAAAGTGTTCACACCTTTTGATAGAAAGGTAATCAACTGTAGAGGTACCCAATCTAGGATCCAGGATGTGTACTGTTAATACTTCCATACAGTACACCAGTAAATGTTATTTATGTTCTGTATTTAAGTTCAATGTTTCAGAATACATAAACAACTGCATGATGTATACGAAGCCTTGAAATCCTTGTTTAATGCTGCATGCCAAAAAACTCCTTTAAATTATTTTAGTTTGCCTTTAAGGCTGAAAGCAAAATGCAAAAGTAGGAAGTTTTAAGAAGTCTAAGCCTTGTGTCTCTAGATAAATTAATATTTATAATAATAAAAATATATATACAAAAAATGTATTCTACTTTATATTATTCTTAAATTTAAGGAAAAGGCAAATTCTGGATTACAGAATAACAAAACTGTAAAATCTTGTTTGAGACTGACCTTACTGCAGAGGTAGCCCCCCAGGCAGAGGTGAAATGTGTATCCCAGAAGCCTTTCCACGTGATCCTTATAAAACAACGTGCTGCCAGAGCAAAGTGTCCAGTCTCACTACTGCTGGCCAGTACTCTGCCACAGACACACAGCCCATAATCTAACTCACTGATGCCCTGTGGTCTTAGAGGAAATGGGCTGTCTCTCTCAGGAAACCAGCCCAGTACAGACTTCCATACAGCATTACATGTATCAGCCGGCAGGAGCTACAGAGATGAGCAGCCCCACATGACTCACATGCATTCATTTGAGTTGTTCACAATACCGTTTCTGTCAGGCAGTTTAAACCAAAGTTGACAAAATGAAACATAGGTTCATGTAAGAGTTTTTAATGTTATTGTGTGTAAATGTTGAGCCCAAACATATAGTGGATGGCTTTGCTGTGATAAAGAATATAACTGACAAGTTAATCTGTGCTGCACTTCCATCTAGTGGCTACGGTGTATAAAATCCCCACACCCAACATCATAGGAGTAGATTATAACCTATTAAATAGACAGCCTAATTTATTATAGCGGCCTTAAAAGAACATTTATAATTTATACCATCCACAATCTACAAGCCTATGCCACCAAAACTTTGGCTCTATTTGCATTTACTGTTACATTTAACATTTCAGATACAGTAAGAACAGGTTGAGACAGGTGGCTGTTCTCTGGTGTAATGCAACCCCCTCAGTTGGTCATAAATTAACCCATTAGTTCTCCTTTCACATCTTAAAAATACATTTTTAAAAAGCACAAAGTTGTTGGGTTTTTTTTGCATTGTGTTTTTTTGTTTTGTTTGTTTGGTCAATTTTCTAATCATCCACTCGATCCCTTTTGTTCTCAATATAAATCATTTAGTTTTACACATTTAACTTTTAGCTTACCTTTATCAGTCCCTAAAGAATATAAAGTAAAAATAAAAAAAGAGGTATAAAAGATGTAGATGTTGCATAAGCTTCACATAAGGCTTGACAGGTGAAAATACACATAGGCTGCACCAGGATAAACTGAAAGGTATACATGTTAAGATCAGATCTACGCCCTAATATACATATAATACTGATGACTTTCATCATTTAAAAACACCCATGTTTAAGTTGAAATGTTTGAAAACGTTGAAGCATTTCCAGATCTAACCTTGCATTATTATATCTGTGATTCATAACTACAGAGTGGCCAGAGAATTTCTGTTGGCCAACGCGACCACACATGGAGCCAAGCTTACCTCCCACAGAGACCTGAACTCCCTCTGCTCAACGCGTAGGAGCTCACTGACTTCCCGAGTGACAATGGTTGCATGTCTGGGGGTGTTATCCAAGATCGACTCCCCAAAAGCTGTGCCCGTCCCCAAAGTGCAAATAGTAACCGCATCCTGCAAAAGGTACAAATTATGCACTATGTGGATCATTCCTCCTAAAGGAACAGACACCAGCCAGGCAAGAAGAACATTAATGTAATTGTGATGCCCTTAAAAGAAAAAAGCTTTTTGTGCATGCAGTGCTTTAGGGGCAGCACTCTTTACTGATCAGACCACTGTTAAAGGCTAAAGACAAATTTTTAGGCACTCAAGATAAAACAGATAGATTCAACCCAATCTGCAAAAACATACTGCAATCAGCACCAGGACAAATCAAATTACACCGCGAGATTATTAATATGCAGAAATCATCTATATAGCAGAAATCTTTACAGTTCTCGCTTCAGACAGGGTCAAAATTGCTGAAAACTGAGAATTACTGATACAATTACTCAGTGATGCCTGAAATAATGCACTAAAAGGCTTTGCAATACAGATTTGTAGAAAGCTGTCATCAGTAAATAAAGCTGTTTTAGGAATATTTGATTATGCTTTTCTCATTTCTCAGAGCTTTCATCTGGTGAAATAATCTGATGTCAAATAAACCAACATGCAAAAAAATTGATCTAGCTCTCTCATTTCTTTATTAAATTAAATTAAATTAAATGTGATGGTGGTATAGTGGTGAGCATAGCTGCCTTCCAAGCAGTTGACCTGGGTTTGATTCCTGCCCATTGCAGCTGTGTGGACACTCAAGTGTGACAGTCAAGTGCTTTCCTGTGACCCTGCTCTGGGATTGAGTGGTAGAAAATGGATGGATGGATAAATTAAATTAAAACAAAAGAAGTGTGGAAAACCTCCTAAGGTCTGGATCCATCCTCTAACTCCTCTCACCCAGTATATCATCTGTTTGATCTGTTGCCTTCAAGTTGGCACTAAGGGTCAGTAAAAGCCCACATCTCTGGACTCTGGAACAGTTTCAAGCACTAAACAAATAATGATCTTGCTCTGCACAGACATTCTTATTGTGTGCAGTTAAATGGATACTGCTGTGGTCTTTCTTTTTTTCAGCTATAGGCATATTGTGTTTTTTTTTCTTTTTATTAAGCAGTGTTGCTAGTTGAGTTGGGTTTTTAAAAGCACAAATGATGTAGCACCTGCATTCTTATAATGTGCCACAATATGAGAATAAAGCTGGCTGATTTCTAATCACTGTTGCATTTTAAGTAAAAGCTTGTGTTTAAATGTTGAAATGGACCTCACCTCTCTGCAAAGACATCAAGACAGATCAGCAGCAGAGTTAACTCCTTTGAAATATGCTTTCTCTGTCAGCCAAAGGAGCATTTCTCTCTTGATCCGTATTAAAAATCTGTAAAAAAAAATCTGTTTGCCCCAGGGTGGGGTGTCCGGGGTTCCTGCTCAGGGATGGCTGCTGGTTGCCCTGGTCTCGGGTGGCCCTGGCCTGTCTCTGACTTTTGGAGGGAGGGGGTCCATGGCATGATCACCTCTCTGAGCACTTTTCACCCCGTACGCTTGGCATGATCACAGTCGCTGAGCTATTCTTTAAGTTTATTCAGGTTGAACATGTTTTGCTTGTTCGTCTATGGCGTATGTGGCACTTGTAGATCTTTAACCCCCTGTGGGGCCCCCTGAGAGATTTATTTTGTTTTCTGTACAGGTGTAGCAGATGGAGTAGCATTTGATCAGATTACAGTGTTTCCTTTGTGGTGTCTCTATCTCTTCTTTTTGTGTTTCTCTTTTTTTTTTACTATCTTCTGTCTTTTTTCTTTTCTGGTCGGTCCAGCAAAATATGTAAATCACACATTAAACACATATTAGTCCAAAATAAATAATAAATAAAGAATTCTGATTACCAAAAGGATCTCTGTATATACATACATACACTGCTCACAAAAATTAAAGGAGCACTTTAAAGAAACACATTAGATACATCAGATCTCAATATGAAGTTGG
>JBAMHV010000013.1:12726827-12755573 GCA_037177535.1 Pseudomugil gertrudae
AGACATCCTGTCCTTAGACCCTCCTTCTCGGTAAGGAAAAACTCCAAAAAAAAAAAAACCCAGTTGTGGGGATAAAATGATGACAAGCATTTAGGACTGTGTGGCTGATGGTGAATTTATAATGATGGTTTCCCTGCTTTGATACCTGTATCAAATCAAATGGATCAAACAGCTTCTTTAAGTGTATTGGAGCACAGAAAGCCTTTCAACTCCAAGCCTGGTGGTGGTGATGATAATAATAATCATCCATCAATCTATTTTCTACCACTTTCATGTCTGATCATGGGGGCCACAGTCTAAGGAGACTTCCCTCTTCCCAGTCATATTTGCCAGCTCATCGGGGGGAATCTCGAGGTATTCCCAGGCTAGCCGAGAGTCATAATCTCTCCAGCGTGTCTGGGGTCTCCCCCTGCAGGGACGTGCCCGGAACACCTTACGAGGGAGCTGTCCAGGAGGCATCCTAACCGTATACCTGAGCCACCTCATCTGGCTCCCCTCGATGTGGAGGAGCGGTGGTTTTACTCAGTCCCTCCCAGATGGCCGAGCTTCTCACCCTATCTCTAAGGGAGACACCGGCCACCCTGCGGAGGAAACTTATTTTAGCCACCTGTATTGGTGATCTCATTCTTTTGGTCACTACCCACAGCTTGTGCCCATGGGTGAACGTGGTAACATAGAGCGACCAGTAAATTGAGAGCTTTACATCAGCTCCTTTTTCACCATGACAGACCGGCGCAGCATCTGCATTACTGCAGAACTGCCTGTTGATCTCACACTCCATCCTTTCCTCACTCGTGAACAACACCCCAAGATACTTAAGGTCCTGCCCCAAGTGGTGGAGTTTATTCTCATCCTTAGAGGAGACGCCTCTACTACTACTAATAATAATCCTAGAGAACAATTGGGATTAAAGGCCAAAGGCCCACAGTTTCACCACTGTTGGCATGTTTGGGCTAACCTATTGCCCATACATATTGTAAACTAGTATAGTTTATAGTATAGTTGTCAGCGGCCGCTTTTTTTCCTTTTTAAAAAATTCTAATTAAATTTATTTGCAATGTTATGACCATGCATCCAATGTATTTAGTCAATTCAACAAAAAATCTTGCAAATAGGAAATAAATTGTTTTACTCCCATGAATTAATGTATTTAACAGCCGAAAGCAGCTTGCTGTTTGTTCATGAAATTATGCTTTGAGATTACTGATAAGAAAATAGCATAATAGTATATTGAGTCCTGTGTTTATTCTTGTGCCATTATTATTAAAAATAATGTGCCACTTTTGTTTCATCATTCACAGTTAATTGGCATACACAGGAAATATTAGAAACATATTATGCTGTCTTGTTTGGTGTGTTTACCTTGTATCTACAAACTGAGCTCTGTGCCCCCCCTCCCTAATTACTCTGTAATCTGTGCTGGCTGCCAACCCCGCCCCAGCTCACTCTCACAGCATGGTTTTGATTTGTTGTTTTTTTTTTGTAGGCTCGTTTACATTACAAGATCCCATATCCAGTGGTCGGCCCTTGTATTTTTTGTCCTGGCAAGAGATTCCTTTGGTTTGCTTTTCCTCACAGCTGCTGACTCATTTCCCACACTGGTATTCAGTTGAACGGAGGGAATGAGGGATGGATGGAAAGAGTTTCATTTTGGGTGTGGGCATGTGTACATCTGTGGATGTGGGCTTGCATAAAGAAGACAGACCACTACAGTTGGATGAAAAGCCCACACATGTTGCTTAGGGTTAGAGTGTCAGGAAAATGGAGATGATGCCATTTACACTCTGTGTATATCAAAACCCAAGTGATCAGGGTAGACTTGTGGTGGTGGGGGTCTTTCAGTTAAAACTGAATAGAAAAGATTGATTTTTGTTTTTTTGCTCTCATTTCCTCCGGTTGTTTAACTGTTAGTGTTCAATCTGCTAATGGGTATTTGAACTTTGCACAGTGGTGTTTCTAAGAGGAAAAGTTTAATGAACAGACCAATTTAATCTTTCTTGCAAACAAAGACAGTGGTTGAGTGATTAGGTTTCAGTGGAGAACATTGTTTGAAAAGGGTGCTAGTAGTCCAAGGCAACAGAAAAGTCAGACGTGAGATCAAGGAAAGGTAAGGGGGGGAAGAACGGTTAATACCATGGGACAGGGTGCAGTAGAGCTGCCTATACTCTATTAACCTACATTTGCAACCCTTAATTACTAAAGTCTCCAAAGTCTAAACTCAAAAGCATATTTTATCCTTGACGACATTTCCGTGTGCTCTAGTTCCACAAATCCATGTTAACAATGTAAATGAAAATAGAAGAGCTTTGTCACACATGCCCCATAGACCTGGATGATATGGGAAAACATTTAGCTGCAATTTATTCCTGACATGGTGGGAATTATGATTTGGTTTCTGTTCAGGGTTCATGCAGTAATCTATTTTTCAGTAAGATTGAGGATTATGCGATATAGCAAAGAAATATAAATTTCTCTGCATTTTAACAAGTTATAAGAGTTTCATTTAAAACATGCAGCCTGCAGCCAAAACAAGGAAGTCTGAAGATTACATTTTCTCTAGAACTTTGTTGTTGTACTGAACACTAAACAGTCTGATGTAGACCTTATTTACACCACAAATCATTTGTCTACATGTACTGTACTGCACACAGCAGGGTTTCACCCCGATGCACACACACAGACAGATGTGTGTGCATAGATGCCAACCAGCATATTAAACAAAATGATTTCTTCAACCACCTGAAAATCAGACAGAAATCTTTTTTTTTTTAACTCTCCCTGTGAAGTGAAGATGGAAGCATCTAAGTTATACTGAGATTTTTATGTCTGTCATAGAAATGCAGCTGAACAAGTTGAATCTACTGTCGGTGTAGTAATCTTTGAGTCTTATTAAAGCCTAAAATTGATCCAATAATTTTTATAAAAGAAATTTTTAACATCAAAAAGGGATTCGAGATGTAAATATATGAAATATTTAGAGGCACTCCGCTCAGTAAAATGGTTTTTATTTATTTAACTTTTTTCTCCGTTTTGCTTTTGTTCCAAAGTTTCCGTCGTTGGAAAACTGGTTCAGGATCAGGCTCGAAGACGTGACTTCATAGCTAACTGTAGCTGTGACATAATTTAAACAAGTAGCCTACTGCTTTTTCAACTCATCTTTTAAGGGGTTCGAACATTCTTACTGGGAAAAGTTCGATTTTACAGCCTCCACAGGTTCAAAGCTCACCTGAGAATATGAAGAGGGAGAGTAACTCAAACTTTCTTTTTTTTTACAAACACCCAGTTACTCTGTCCTCTCTGTGCTGTTTGTGCAATAGCTGCCTGCCCTCCGTTTCCCTCTCATCAGCTGTAAGAGGGTGGATAAAAGGCTAGTGTGGGGGATGAAACACAACTGTGATGTAAACCTTATTGAGGCTCGGATGGATCAGAAACACAGGCGGATGCATTTCTTTTAACTCTCAAATTGTAGACCCTATTGTTGACATATAAGACAGAATTAAGATGAGCTAAGTGACAACAGTCCTAGGCACATTTGCCTGTGTGTCCTGGGAGAGGATCTCTCCTTCAATGTGGGCTCCATGAGGTTTTTTTTTTTTAGTTTTTCCTTACTGAGAAGGAGGGTCTACGGACAGAGATGTCCTGGGTCTTAGTTTAGTGTAGTCATTACTGCCGCGGTGTGATTAACTGTGTGTGAAGCCCTTTGAGATGACTTTGTTGTGATACTAGGCTATATAAATAAAATTGAATTGAATTGTTGTATAAGGAAAGGCAACAGAAAAAATGTCTGAAGTAAGTGGATTGTTAAAACTGCGAACATCACTGTCCTTTAATTACAATTTCAGTTTAAAAACATTTCATTTCTTAGCCCTGATATCTAGTGGTGCTTTCTATTTTATGTCAAAAACATGCAGTGTTACTTTAAATTGTAAAAGCTCAGGGTTCAATAGTTGCATGTCACATACATTTTTAAATGGGTTGAATATGCAGAAGAGAAATTTCTCTCAATATTACTTCAATATTACTTTAAGAAAATGCATCATTAATACTATTATGTTTTGTTTATTTCCATTTAATGATGGGGATATAAAAATCAAATTATGCTGTCAAATTATTTTGATTTCTTACTGCAATTAATCGCATGACTAATCTCAGTTTAACTGTAAATTTAGTTAATTTTGATCATCTTTGAAAATGTAAGACTTGGCAGGTGCAAAGTCATCTCTGTCTCTATTCACTGCAGAACTAGTAACAAAATATTGACTATGAAATATTGTTAACACTTCCTAGTCCAATTATGTTTTATCTTTGGATATGCTACATACTCCTCAGCATTATGAAGTAACTGGAACACCACTACTTGTTTGACAGTGGTTAATCTGTTTTTACTTGTTCTGTTTCATATTACAACAGTAGATGGTTCAAATAGGGACAGGATTTGCAGAGTTACAGTTACAGACTTGCCAGGGCAGCTCCTGCAGTCTCTGGCTACTGTTGTAGCACACACACACAAGTTTTTGCACTTGGCTGGCTGTAATATTGTCATGTCCATGCACTGTGGTAAAATCAGTTAAACGTTGTAAAAAAAACCTCTGAGGTAAAAACTGTGTAGAACTGAAATTAATCACACACCAGAAATATAATTTTCTTTTTTATAATGCATATTGATCTTGATACAGTATTGGATTATTTCACATTATTTTTACATTGCTTAGAATGTTCACAAACTAAGACACAAAAAATGCTTTGCATTATATTTTTTACACTATACAGTTGCATTTCATTAAAAATTTACTTTGACAACACTTTAACTTTTTAATGGACTTTAATAAAAGGATGAGTCCTTATAAATGGCATTCCTGCCTGAACTATCGTGGCGCAACAAAGTGCACATTTATCCAGTGTCTAATCTTACTACATGCTACATGACTGCTGTCTCTGATATAAAACATCAGTGATTTAGGATAGAAAAATATGAATGTGTTGAGTTGTGTGTTGGCTAAAATTATTTTGCTGATGCACCAGTTCTTTGTTTTGACAACCCTAAATGTAGCAATAATCCAAACTGAAAGGCAAACCAATGTGCTTTTCAAATATAGTATTGATGATTAGAATGAAACACAACTGTGCACTTTATACTTACAAAGTAAGTTTGTGTGTGAAACATAAGATGTTTGATATGTTTGGTCATTTTTAAGATCAAAATGTGGCTAAAAATACATTTCTGTATTAACCCTCATAATGAACATGGTGGGTTTATAAGAATTTACAAGCTTTGGTTATTGCTTTTTCTCCTGCTCTGCGCTCAGCATTTGATGACTTTGTGCTTTCTTTAAGTTAAAGATTAAATAAAAGAATAAATACAATACTTAACTAAGTTTTAAGCAACTGTAATCTGGCTACATAAAAAAGCTCTTTGCATTGTCTTGTGAATGTTCCCCATTCACTACTCTACCTCCTCCCAAAACACAAATGATCAGATAAACTCATAATTTAGGCGTGTCCCGCTTTGTAAACATCACCCTATCTGTGTGCTAGCTGTAGCCTTGTCCCTGTACACAACCACTGTTTCTGGAAATAGAAGTTGGGTAAAATTTCTGTGTATTAATTCTCATTTCTTCCCTACATTGTATTTAGCTTGAAGGTAATTTTTTTTAATGGAGTAATCTTAAAAAGGACACCTTTTGTTTTCCTCAATCATTTAGTGAATAGTTTACTATAAGCAGCAATTCCCTTTATGCCAAATGGAGCCAAATTCTCAACACACTTATTTTATTTAATGATCAGTTTTATGTATGATCCACTTTTTGCTTTTTATTTCATCATCACCATGACTATCAGGATAAAGAGACTAACACTGACCAAGCTGGGGGTTCATGTTGGCAATCCTTTGCTGGTTTCATCCTGATAATTGGGCATTAGCTTATGATGGAGTCTACTAAAGTCTAATCTGCTTTTTTTCAGCATTTCACATGCTCTCTCCAGAATCAGACTTTTATTTACTCTTAACTTGTTTTTAGTATACATGTGTTTTTTTACATTTTACCATGAAATATTTAAACGCGCATATGGTGCAACTTAAAAAGATATTGCTCTTTGGGAAATGTATTTAAAATGTCATAACTGAAAGAAATTAGCATGCTTTCTTAATACATTTCAATATTTGCTGTAATTTAAAAAAAAAATCATAATAGTCAAAAATACAAACATTTCAAATAGCCAAAAGTTTGACTCTTGATGTTTGCTTTAAGAAGAAAACAAATTTCCTTCCTGAATGAGAGTATCTTGTTATATAGTGGCATCTAAACCATTTTGTATTTCTGTCCCCAGGGATTAAGTAATCTACAGTAAGATGTCTAAAGTATTGGGGTGATGAAGCACCTTAGTCTGCTTTTTATCTGCTGGACATTCATCTGAGGATCGTGTTTGAAATGTACTATGTTGACAGAATAGTTCAGTGCATTGAAAATGCTTCATGTACCCTCTAAAACGGATGTCTTTATACAGGGTTCTGCTGACTTCTTTTTATGGTGATGTAAATACTGTGATAGTAACAAAAGTGTTTTTGTTTGTTTTTTGTTTGTTGATTACTTGTCTTCCCCCAATTTCCTGCTGGATTTCTGCCCAACTATCAGATGCAGTTACTGCATATTTGCAAGCAAACAAAAATACTAACAGTTTTGAGGCAGAGATGGTCTGGTGTCAAAAGCAAAAAAAATAAATAGTGCAAAGTATTCTTGTATGTAATGTAGGAAAAGAATTTGTATTAATTGGGATTCAAGTACTGAGCAGTGGCCTTGGACTGAATATTCTTTTATTTTGGCTTGTTGTAGTATTTCTTTCTGTTGTGAGAACAAAATTTCTTGTCGTTTCCAAAACTTTATCTTGGGCTGATCCAACTGCTTAGTTCTTCCCAGCTGTGTCCTCTTTTCCACCAAGCTCATGATCTGTCTTACTGCATATGTGTTTGTATATGCAACCAGAGATCACTCTGAAGAGGCATTCAATGCTTTACGGAACCTTTATGCATATTTTTAATGGATTTCTCCGCTGCTTTCCTGTAATGTGGATTTCCCTGGAAAGTGGAGTTGCACGTTAAGCAGCTTTAACATTTTTTCTATAAATAAATCCCAAGACATCAAGTCTTTCATAGCAAGTGTTGGAATAAGCTTGAGCTTAAAAATATGAGCTCAGTATAAAAAACACAAACTGTAATGCTTTGCACCCTGGTATTGGTATAGAATATAAGTCATAATAAGTAATGTATAGAAAAAAAGTTGGTTTGCTGAGCTTGATACTTCCATCTATCCAGGTATTCAGCACATTCTCAAATGAGGATTATGATCGACGCAATGATGATGTTGACCCAGTTGCAGCATCAGCAGAATATGAACTGGAGAAGAGAGTGGAGAAGATGGATGTGTTTCCTGTGGAGATTGAAAAAGGTAGATTTAATAAATTAATGCATAGAGCAAGTCAAGCAACCAACTAGAAGACTTCAGATGTTTTTTTCCATGCACATTTTAACATTGAATACTTTTTACTTTAGTCTTGATTTTGTTAATAAATAATCATAAACATTAAGATATTTTTGTTTACATTGAGCTTAGCTTTACTGTAAAATCCACTAAGTCTGTCATTTATGCAGTTTTACTACTTTGCATGTAGTGCTTCTTTCTCTTAAAATCCATATATTTTCTTTGTCACTAGGGGAGAATGGGCTTGGTATCAGTATCATAGGAATGGGAGTAGGAGCTGACCAGGGCCTGGAAAAGCTTGGTATCTTTGTGAAGACCATAACGGAGCAAGGAGCAGCTGAGAAAGATGGACGGTGAGTTAGTGCTGTGGACTCTGTTTGCATCACCACAAGCTGATGTCTTCTGTCAGTAAAGAGTCTCGTGATGTTTTTGTTGAATCCGTGAACTAGCAAACGCTGTGTGTACAAGGCTTACAATTTGTTTTGATGATGTACAAAAGGAATTCCTTTTCCCTTGAGAAATGCATAGCACAAACAACACTATTTATAAACTCTGGGGACGTCTAGAGGAAACATGTTTTTTTGTTCTTCTTGCTAGCTGCATTAAAGCAGTTGTATTTTGTCACTCTTGCTGAAACAGGTTCCACATCTCTCCAGAATAAATACTTTGAAAATCAGCCTACATACTCAATATCTTCTGTCTATCCAGGATCCAGGTGAATGACCAGATAGTGGAGGTGGATGGTATCAGTCTGGTGGGAGTCACCCAACTCTTTGCTGCAACAGTTCTTAAGAACACCAAAGGCATAGTGAGGTCAGTTCAGTCCCTCCTGAACCATTGAAACAAAACTAACATGAAATATCATTAAAAGGATCTTGCAAACAAGTGTGCATCTTACACATGACATAAGACAGGTGTTGAGTCTGTTTAATATCCTTACCTCTGGTATATCCTTATTCAGAAATAATCTTAGCTGTATTTTTTTTTATAAACATCAGAGTCTATATGGGAAATGGGATAATCGAAGATCTACATGTTACAAGCTTGTGTAAAAGGTTGCACATTTAAAAGACATGAAGGGCTACATACTGATATTTCAAAGCAGTGCATGCTGTATTGCCATAATATGGTTTTCTAATTAACTTCTAAACAGATTCCTTATTGGTCGAGAGAAGCCTGGAACTCAGAGTGAGGTTGCCCGCCTCATAAGCGAAACACTAGAGCAAGAAAAGAACCATCAGCAGCAGCAACACCTGGATGACCTATATGAGCACTCAACAGAGGAGGTTAGTCAGCTGACCATGTTGGTCTCAGGGGTCATTTCTCACAGAAATATTGTGTAAATTTCATATGAGGTCAAATTTAAATCTTAAGAAAGAAAAGCTGGAAATCAAAGCCTCAACAGAATAAGGTTTTTGCAAGTCTTAAATACGTAATTATTATAAAGCTGTCATGTCATAACACAGCATTAGCCCCTCTGCCACTCCTAGTCTAATCCTTCACTGCATGAGCAGGAAATTGCAAACTGGCAATGAGTAAATGATTTGTCACCACTGTGCTGTGCTGGAAAAAGTTAATTCAGATGCCATTTGCCTGCCAGAATTGTGAAATGTTTGTTGAAGCTTGCCGAAGTTCAAGCCACCACAAGTCTCTGCTTTGGCATGTAGCATGTGCATAGAGTAAATAGGATTAGGTGGAGTAGACTAAACCACAATTGTCTGAGGAGAATCATACCTATGCAATTCAGCATAGGTATTTCGCCACTTCACAATAATGTCATCACACGGGCCTTTACAGATTTAGTCAGTTGTTCTTGGATATTTAACAAGTGTTTTAATAGTCTTTCCTGAGAATGATGCTATTTGTTGCATCATATGAATATATGTAGCCATTCTTAGTAGACAAACCCATTCATCTGTAATGATCATTGGTCTAAAATGTATTTATAATATTCCCTCTGGACTCTGGCTACCAGTGGGAGTGTTGACACAGTATTGAACATGTTTTTTAGCTGTAGAGATGTGTTGGTCTTGGCAATTTGTGATGCCATATATCATGTTGCAGGAGGAGCGGTATGAGGAGGAAGAGGAGAGAGTTGAGGAAAGGATACTGGGTTCCAATTTCTCTCCAGGTCGGAATGTCGAGGTGTTTGAGCTGCCTGACTCTGAGGCCATGTTCATGCCAACCAACATGAATAGCTCTCAGATGGCTTTCAAGTTCAAAGAGGTACCACATTGTTATTTAGTTTAGTCTCAATGCTTCAATATTTTTCATATATGTATTTTAACAGATGCAAGAGAATAACTTTATTTAATTGTTTCTAACAGCTGCAGCTGGAACGCAGCATTGCCATCGACGAAACAAATCAACTAAAAGAAAAGGTATAACGACTTGTTTTTGTGAATTTTCATACTGCAGTTCATACCTAAACTTTGAGGTTTTGAAATATGCTTTCCATGTGCTTTTAGTGGGGTAGTAGTCTGTAAACAAGACACGTGACCTAGATCTTTAAGTTAACATGTAAAACATACAATAAATAGGACTTTCATTGTCAGAAGCTCATCGGCTAAGCAAATTCTTTTCATCAAACCAGTTTAATGTGTCACCATCTATGTGCAGCTGAGGGAATACGAGGAGAACAAGTTGCTGTGGGAAGCCAGGGAATCTGCACTGGAGCAAAAAGTTGAGGATAGCACCAACAAGATCTCAAAGTTGGAGAATTTCTGGCTGGAAGCCCAGTCTGTGTGTAAGACTGCAAATGAACAATTATCTGAGACTCAAGCTCAATATGAAAACCTGGAGAAGAAGTACAACAAGGCCAAGAAACTGCTGAAGGAGTACCAGCAGAAGTGAGTCTTTTTATCGTTTAGCCAAGACTGATCCGTGGGAATTTGTGATGATTTTGGAGTGGCGTTCATTGAACATATTTAATAAGAATCATGGATGACTAAAAAAAAACAAACATTAAGAAAATAATGACGTATGATTAGGATGTCTCAATACAATATTTTATCCAACATAAGTTTAGAGTTGTAACTTTTTTATTCTACTTTTCTTTATTGTAGAATGTGGTAAACAAGCATGGCTTGACATTAAAACAAAACTTGATGTTTTTTATTTAAAAACAAAATTCATATAAAAACCTTATTTTCTTGTTTCTTACTCAGAGAGATTGACTTTGTGAAGAAAGAGGAGGAACTGAAAAAAATTCTAGATGAAAAAGACAAGTGGTACAAGGAACAGCTGGGGAGCCTCCAGAACAGGGTGAGAAAATAAATGCTTACACATCTGCAGTCTCACTCATTGAAATGAGGCTTAGTGTGGTGACTTTTCTGTCCACAGATAGCTGCTCTGGAGTCCGGAGGTACTTCAGTTGTGGAATTTCAGAGTGGTCAGGGCTCTGTTATAGAAGAGAGACTTGGCAGGCATGACTCTGTCACCAACATGCAGTCTGTTGACTCACTGCAAGGTAAAGGGGGTCATAACATTGAAATTAAACACTACCTTTTGGTAAACTTTTCAGTCTTATTTATTTGACCAAGACTACAAATTAGAGGGCTGGGATGACCACATAGATTTGGGATGTCTAACCACTTTCATTTCATTTGAATGAAAGCTTAAAGTTGGCATGTATGCTGACTATAAGTCCACCCATCCATCAATCCATCCATTTTCTACTACTTATTCCCTGAACGGGGTCGCGGGGTGGCTGGAGCCAATCCCAGCTGACATTGGGCGAGAGGCGGGGTACACCCTAGACAGGTTGCCAGTCCATCACAGGGCCAACACACATAGACAAACAACCATTCACACTTACTCTTATGGGCAATGTAGAGTCTCCAATTAGCCTATCCCCAAGGTGCATGTCTTTGGACTGTGGTAGGAAGCCACACTAACACAGGGAGAACATGCAAATTCCACACAGAAAGGTTACTGGTTGGACCTCCCTCCAGCCGAGGCTTTTAATAAAGAACCCAGATATGTTTAGGAGAGCGTGCAGAAATGATATTGCTCTTTTTAGCTCTGCAACTTTAACTTCATTTCATTTTGTAATATGTTGCAGAGCAAGACTGGAGTGAGTTGGTACCCGAAACAAAGCGCTTGGACACCAGCGCTCACAGAGCAAAAGGCCAGCTGGCTCAGAAGGCTAGGCGTCAACGTCCATCCCGTAACAAACTGAAAGAGAGTCTTGCTGTGACCTCAAGTCACTCACAGGTATGTCCTGAGTAGATAACCAATTTCCTCAAAATACTCGTAATACAACAAGCTAAATAGTTTTACCACAAGGTTTGCTGTTGAGCGCTGTCTGTAGACCAAAACAAAGTGTGTATGAGGCAACAACTCCCTCTACCTCTTACTCCCACTCGCCTCATCTACAAATGTGCAACATGCATATCCACTAAGCAACACAACAAACAAAATAAAGTTTTGTGAAACCTGTTGAAACTTTTATGTTTATATTATTACAGTAGTGCTGGATGCTGGTTGTCTTTAGGAGAGCGTTTAATTCCATTTAGTTTGCTGTTTGCCTGAGCTTTTTATAGGGAGGGTGAGCTGAGGGCAGCAAGAGGAGAGAGAAGTCGGTGTATCACATGAACGTATATAGAATATGTGACAGGACAGGGCTGGAGATCAACACAATGTATGACATCACGCTATAGTCCAAATGAAATTACACCTCTAGTTCTTTACGTTCCTTAAAATCCAGAAATGAAGAATTTCCACCTGTTTCTTCTTAAAGATGGCTGTAGATATTAGATTTATTTATTTTTATATTTTTAATTGATTTTCTTGACCAGCCAAACCATACAATAATCGTTCCCATCCACGGATGGGAACATGGAAACTAATGCATGCCAGAGACCTCTCCAACTACCTCCCAAACATTCATACAACAGATATGCCAACACTGGAGGCAGCGAGGGTGAAGTGTCTTGCCCAGGGACACAACAGATTGAGTGGGGGGAGCAGGATTTGAACTGCCAGCTTTCTGATAATTGGACAACCTTCTCTACCTCGAGATGAATAGAAGACTAAAACAAGACAACCCCCAAACCCTCCCACTACTTTTGTGTATTTATTGACATAAGTGGCGTTTTTTTCATACATGAACAAATCCAGTAGATAACAACTGATCAAGTTTTTTTTAAACAAGATTGATAAACTATTTTGAAATACAGTCTACATTAGTAAGCATTAACATCTGAATGCAAGCTGGAGTAAGATCAGCCAAGGGCAGCTTTAGAGTCTGGGCAGGATGCAGAGGTAAACATCTCCTCTGACTGCATCTGGGAGCAGGGACTGCTGCTTCACAAGCTTTTGAACGAGTGAGGAGCCTGTGGCAGCACTCGCTGCTGATTGATAAACATAAACGACACATGCTTTCACATTAGTATCCAAAAACTCCTAACAATGCCAAAAAGTTGCTTGTTTTTGTCTGAAATTTTGCTAAGTATGGTTTAAAACATAGCAACACTGTAGATACAACAACTTGTTTTTCTTGGCAGTGGGCATGCACCAATTTAGTTACCACATGGAAACATGGCAGATTAGGAGTAAATCAATCTCAGTGAAAGTAGAATTATATGCAGTGAATTAAGCTGCCCGTTGCAATGCTGTCATTCTTTGAAAACAATAGCAAACATCTTTACATTCTTTCTTTTATAGTACAATAGCAGAATATTGTAACACTGGAAAACAGCCTATCAGTCCTTGAGCAGAGCTCGTTACATAAATAGCTTTTATCCCTTCTTGCTTGCATTGTCTTTGTAAATAATTAGCTTGGTCCCTGCAGGAAACTGAAGAAGAGGACGAGCAGGAGGAGCAAGGATCCATCAGGAGGCGGAGGTCTATCCAGGAGAGCATGTCCCTCCCAGTTAGCACATGCTATCCAGAGAGTGAACAGAAAGATGATCCAGCGGGAACTAGAGATACTTCCAGGAGTAAGGCAGAGCTTTCCAGTAGTCCATCTTTGTCACCATCACAAGGAGAAACTGTTGATGGCAGTGGCAGTCCTCCTTTGTCACCTTTAAAACACAGTTCATCTCCACATTCTCCCTCTGGTTTCATGCGTAATGTCAAGAAGAGGGAATCCAAAGGCAAGGGAAAAGACTTGAAAGGTATCCAAGAGCCACAGATGGTGTCTGGTGTAGAAACACTCTTAATTACTGAGACTGATAATTATGATTTCATTGCAGAGGAATTAAGTGACACTTCTTCAGCTGGAAAACCTAAAAGACGATTTCCAGACTTCGGGTAATCATTCAAGCTGATAATGGAATAAAAGTGTCAAATTGTCATTGTTTATTGTCACTAACTGAATATCACTGATGATCCAAACAGCGGCCTCCGGAAATCAGGAGGAAAAGGCAAAAAACATGACAAGGAGGTGATGAGAGCATCCTTAGATAGCAGGTATTTACTTATATTACAACAATTAACTTGCCATTTCAGTTTAGTGCTATAAGTATTAATGTGATTCAGACATAAACAAATATCAGGTGAACAGAAATGAAAGCTTTCATCATTTTTAATGCTAATCTTCAACTATTTCGTATCTTTAATGTCTTACTTTTCTAATGGCCAGGGGGTCTGCTGACTTATTAGAAGAATCTGGAGGGAACCTGTCTCCTGCAGACTCCATGACCTCTATCCCTACCTGTATGCCATTCTCCTGGTTTGGAGACAAAGAGAGGGATAGAGACAGAGAGCCCTCCTCTTCCAGCAGTAGTCTGCCATACATTGCAAATGAGACTGGCAGTGAGCAAAGCCAAGACCGCAAAAATAAGGTATGAATTTGTGTGTGTGTCTAGTATAATTGATTTAAAGAAAATCCTAAAAAGATGTTTTATTCAGATTTTACACCAGAGCAATTTGCTTACAAAACCTCAGTGGGTGACAAAGTGGATCCCTTTCATTCTTAATGATTTATCCAAGCGTGTCTGGCTTAAACCTTCAGAACAGAGTATTTTTGCATTGAATAATGAACATAGTCACAACACCTAGTTAAGGTTTTAATGGTGTCTGAACCCTGTCAGCTGATCAGAGAACAGAAACTGTGTGACCAGAAATGTTTCCAGAATTTAGTTTTACCACCAAAAAATTAAAAAGTTTTAGACAAAGCTGCTATCTAGTTCACAATTTGTCCTGGTAAATCTTCTGATATTGCCCATCTCTATTCATCATCAGCAGTGCTTTTGATAAATGAAGCATTTCAGTTAGCAAACATTATCACATGTTTTACCTTCTTCTGAAGCAGCACAGAAATTGTTGAAGCTGTGCGATTGGTGTGACAGTGTGTGGAAAACGAATATTATGGAGGGATTTTAAAACTTATGCCACCCAGCACTACAAGCTTTTAAACAGGTTTCTGCCTCTTATTTATTCCTATGTGCCATTCCAGTATAGGGCCCTGCTGAGCATGCATTAGATTAAATTATACACTGAAGTTGGAAAAGCCCTCTGAGAAATAATACTGAATGTGCAGGAAAATGTTTTGAACCTAGAATACTTCATCTTATTCATGCCAATGGGATGCCACTTCAGTGTGAAAGAGAGCAGCGTAATAAGATCAGCTGTGCAACTGTAGCTTTATGGTCAAGTTCAGGAGAGGTGAAGCAGCAAGTGCACACAATGGCAAGCCTGTCCGTCATGCAAGTCTTCATGGTTTGCTGTTCCCACACTAAGTCATGGGTAGAACTTATCAAATGAACTTATCAAATGATGTTCTCCGTTCTGTTGCTGTGTATTTTCACTGAACCATGTCTCTTTCAAACAGACAAATCTCTCCTGGTCTTCTTTATTCAGTCGCTCTTTAGATTTGGTACAGTATACACGTTTATATTCCGCCTTTATTTTTAGACCACACAGTAGACCATTACTAACAAAACCCCGTTCTGGATTTGTAATTTCTCACCTTCAATACAAACTATGAATAATTCACCTTATTTTTCTATCAAATTGGTATGTGGTAGTGTTTTGGTATATAATTCTTATTGATAGCCTGCAGACTAATTATAGGGGGAAAAAACAGACGTTGACTATAGTTCCAGGACACGTGCAGTCGGCCTATTAGAAGATGAAGTCAGAGTTTTGTATTGAAATCGTAGCACTGCTGCTTCCTCACCATCTGTGTGCATCATCATGTGTCTTACATCTCATTAAAACTAATCTGTACTAAGCTCACGCAACAAGTTAGTGATCTGTCTAAGCTTTTTTAATTTTGAGTTATTAAAAGTAAAGAATAATATAAACTCTTAAGGAAAACGATCATGCTGCTAATACTTAAGTGAAAACATTACCCCATACCTGATTCTGTGATTGTGCTTTCATTAGAATGGCCACTGTTAGCTGCTGTAGTCCAGACCATGATGTAGTAGTGGTGGTGGATTTGTCTTAGTGTCACACAGTACATGCCTTTCTTCCTTCTTTTCACTTGTTAAAGATTAAAATCATTGCTCACAATCAATAACATGGCCTGCTCCTGAATATATTAGATTTGTCAGCATAATTCTAGTGTGAAAGGAACCGTACTGATCGTAATCCTCATGTTTGTCTGCTTCTCGTAGAAAAGAAAAACTGTTGTTTGGTGATGTGTTACTTTAGTAAATGCGTTCCTTGTTTCCACTTGTTCCAGAGTTTTTCAGTCATAGATGATTCTAAACCTGCCAGTCCCAGTTCAGAGATCTCTGGGTTAGTTGCTGAACCCAATCTGTCTGGGCGCTCGCATACTTTAATCTTCTCTTCCTGCGAGGTGAGTGCTCTCCTTGTTGCACTGTCACAAAAGCTGTGTGGGACACCTAGATGCAACTGAAAGGGGACATTCTCAAGCATGTTCTTTGAGCCTCCCCCTTTCATAGCAGAGATTAAATCATGAATGGAGAGAGAGCATAAGAGAGCAGCATGTCTGTGTATTAAAACATTTGTTTAGTCTTCCCAAGTCTTTTTTATGTTATTATATGTTTGGCTTTCTGCTTGCATTGGTGTTGCCACTTTTTGTGTTTTGTAATTAGTTTACTATGCCTCATCATGAACACATTGACATATTTCATCATTTTATAGGTATTTATTAGCACGCTGTTTTCTCTATACCAGCTTGGGGAATGGCCGAATATCCTTTGTATAACAGCTTAAATGGCTTTGAAGCATTTCACTCTTCGTAGAGTCAAATTTCCACTGGAAACATTTAACATATTCTAACAGTTTGCCTGTGTCACACTGTCTGTACATTTTATTACTGAACACTGACCCATAGTTGTATCGTACGACTGCTGAACATTTGAAGGCATCAACAATGAATCATTCGACCATCTTGAGCTCTGGAATCGTTTGTAGCATCTTCTTATTTTGCACATAAAGAATATTCTTAAACGTAACGTACAACTCAACACTACTAAAAGTCACTGGGTGCTCTACTTTTCCATATCAGACAAATGTCCGTACATGTAGAATCAAAGAAGTCAGTATTATATATCTGTTGCATTATATTTTAGTATAATGTTACTAAAGCAACATCATATCTGTAATGTACATTTTCTGTTTAGACTTTAGATGATGAACCAACAGCCACGGGAAAAGAATATCAGTGGCAGACCCGGCCAGTTTCTGAGTGGACCAATCAGCAGGTTTGCCACTGGTTAATGGGTATTAATATGGACCAATACACACCTGAGTTCACAGCTAAGGAAGTGGACGGCCAGCAGCTGCTGCATCTGGATAGTGACAAGTTGAAGGTAAAACTTAGAATCTAATAAATGCTTCATTCAGTGTGTGTGATGCTGCAGTAATGGTGTTTTAGGTGGATGGATGGTGGGTAAATGCAAATACAGCAGTGTAAGCACGTTACTGCCACCTTGTGGCCAGATTTGATTCTTTTGTTCCTCCTGTTAATTTTATCTCTGGCTTCATTCTGAGTGTGGACAGTGATTAGTGTGTCAGTGAAAGTGAACTACATTATAAATGATAAGGAGATGTAACTAAATATTAGTTTTCTTATTGTACTGTTACATAACAAACCTGTATATTTTTCTCACTGCAGGCGCTTGGCGTATCAAGTCAAAGTCACCGTTCAACAATAAAGAAAAAGCTGAAAGAAATGCGGAAGGCCCAAGACAAGCTCGAGAAACAGCGAGAGAAAAAAGAGAAAGATGGCCGACGCAGTGGGAGACTGCCGGTTACAACCGACTCCGTCTGCTGAGGTGTCACCTCTATCCTTTCAATTAAGGCATCCCATAAAATGTAACACCAACATTATTCCTGCAGCCTTGTTTGTGATGTTCATGTCAGGAGATTGTACCTGAACCTGCCGGTCAGCTGGGACCTCCTCGTGCAGCTTTTCTCATGATGAATCTTTTCATAATCAAAAGCTACTTGACTCATTGAGAATTTTTAAATTGGTCCTAGGTGTGAATTTGACTAGAGATGATTGTCTCACATTGCTGTTGTAAAAGACTGCAGAATGCGCCTGTCCCAGGAGTACGATGAGCAGGTTGTGTTTTATGTTCCCCTTCCCTAAAAGCATTAACTTTAGCTTTGAACTAAAATGATAAATATTGAATTAGGTATGATAACAAAGTTAATATTCTAACATTATTGCCACTTAAAAGCTAGAAGCTATGATTTTGAAAGTCTTCAGGTTTTAGTTCTTGCAGATTATGTACACATTTACATATGGAAGTAAAATGTATACTGCTTCTTTTTTACGTTTTATACGTTTGCTGAAATCATTTACCTGATTCTCTGTTCAGTTCTTTGCAGGAAGTTACTGTACAGTTCAGATAAAAGCACTACATTTGTCTTTTTAACCTTCAACGGGCAAAAATGTTTTAAGTGTATAAATACGTTTTATACATGTGCCTGCTTTTTTTTTTTTACATAAATTCTGTTCATTTTATTCTATCTACATTTTTCTACTAAGTAGAATAGCTTGGCCAGTGATTCTGAGCAACAGGAAGGGACCAGGTGACCGCTGAAATGGTACCATGATGTGCTATTTAAATACACACACACCTCGACGGTCCTTTAGCTGGTCCATGAGTGTATGACAAAGACTTTTGTGTGTTGAAAGCTGCATCATGTATGAATGTGAGACTAAAGCTAAATTTCATGACCAAGCCAAAAATGATTTTCTTAAGCATGACTCAATGTTCTGTGCACAATATGACACGTAGGAACACAAAATAATTTCCTGAACCCCAACTTGGACAAGTAATTCTTATTACATTCATCAATAAACTAATTTTCACCATGTGTGGCTTGTGTTGTTTTTTCGCTGCTCTTCCATTCACAGGAAAAACATAAAACATTGTATAAGCCCGGCTTAAAACTGTCCACAGACAGCAGCAGTAACACATTTAGATGGTGTAACATTTTCTGGAGACAGTTAAAGATCTGTTTGGGTTTTTTGTAAGAATAAAACACAATTCATTCAAAATAATTTATTTACCGTAAGCATTTGTTGCAACAGTGCATCGTTTTGGATACACGGTTTAACACACACATCAATATTAATGCCCCAAAATGTAAACTGTACTGAAGCTGCTGTTAAACCAGACAGGACAGAAAGCTGAGAGTAAGAAAAAGTTTTCATATCTGTTTCTGTTCACTCTCAACTCTATCTGCATACAGCTTTATGACTAAATAACCTGTCAGATGGATATTAAATATGATCACTCAGTACATTTAGTGCAACAGTGACACTGAACTCAAACTGAGTCTATAAATAAAACACAATAAAATGGAAGCCTGTTTGCTGTAACAGATTCTAGTTCATCTTGTTTCATCACATGCTAAAAAGTGCAAAATATCTTTTTTTTCCCAACTGCATAAAACTAAACCTTAAAAGGACAGCAGACATATCAAAGCTATGAACAAAAAAAAAGCTAATTTACATAAATTCTTCATTTCTTTGGTGAAGAGAATCTATGTACGAGCAGCTTATTTTCAACCTAATCTCAAAAGGAGTGCATACTCAACCCAAAGTGTGACATTAACACATGTTTACACCTTAGTGTATTTTATTTTTAATGGATCCTTTCTCTGGTAGGAGAGCTACGACCCACAAGAGCTGAATGAAACCGTCCATCAGTCCCAAAGAATCAAACTACGTTCTAACTAAAATCCTAAACATTTTCACTTTCCCTCCTTACTCCAACACCACTTAGCTTATGCTTTCATGTGCTCATGGAAACCAGGTCATAATTACTTCTGGTTATTATTTATGGTATTTGTGACTTCTTATAAAACTATGTTTAATATCGTATGACACTAAAATTTTCTTTTTTCACATTATCTTTTTAAATAGATTGTAACATTGCACCAATACACACACACAAACACACCCCTTTGCACTTATTTACACTACCTTCTCTTGCACACTGCTACAGAAACATGTCATTTGGCTTCAGAAACTACGAAACGTCGTCATGTCCTTTGGCTCTTTGCTTGGGACACACCAGTCGTCGGCCTCGTGGATGGTCTTGTAGTGTTTCCAGGCTGACTTGTTGTACACTGGAAGTCTCTCAATAGACTCTGTGGACAGCGCCTTAAATACAAAGAGCAGAACTCACTTATGCAGCCGCCTTATTGCTGAACACCAACAGTGCTGCTTTGCAACTCAACTTACCCGGATGTAGATCACAGCATCAGTTCCATAACCCTCCAGTGAGTACAGCTTCAGGTCACCCTGGAAGTATCGAGCGTAGAGTCTCGAGATGGGCAGTCCGTACCCGTAACCGGCCTGGAGCGTATAAGATATAACATTTCAACTCAACAGAATACGATGTAACACAATAGATTCATTCAGTTAGTGAACTTCATCTGTGGCTACTGAGGAAGACTGATGTGGACACATCTGGAAAGTTGGTGAATTATGCAGAATCGTGTGGAGCTAAAACTTAGTGAAAACTTTCTTAGTGTCATAGTGGGAGTGGCCCCTTGAAGTGTGGTGTTTCGCTACCTGGCACAGAAATAATCAACTCTGATGATACATCAAACACATTCCAACACATTTAGCATCGCTTCCCACACTTTAAAATTGCCTGCATTATGAGGTAAATCATTACTATCCTGTCTGATTGTGCTCACTCGTGACTAAACAGAAACTGAGGGGTGGCGTTGACCATCCTGAAGTGATGAGAACGTAATGTCCCTGTGAGTACAGGCATGGCTGCAGATGGGACTGAGCACATGCCTTAGCAGAGCGATAGGTGTGAGGGCCTTCAACACCACTTGTGGCTTTAAATTCATTTTGTTATAAGATAGTTTTCACGCTGACTGGGCTCAAAACCACCACGAAAGCTCCAGGATGGAGAAGTTGGTGTGTACTCACTGGGTGTCTAAGGGTTAGGGTTAATCTTATTACCTCTAGTGTGAGAAAAGATGCAATTTAAGTGGGATTAAATTATTTAAAGCGTTTGGGGAAAGAAGGAATTGTTTCCCTTTTCACGTTCAAACAGATGTGACTGACCAGAGGAACTGCAGGTGAACCGCTGATGCTGGGCCGTGGAGCTGTGGAGTACGTGTAGGTGAACAGCCTCTCGATCTTACGAAGTGGAACACCACCACCACGATCACTCACCTTACAAAGAAAAATGTAAACGCACCTTTAGCAAAAACAAGAAAAAATAACCACAAATCCCAACCATAAGTTTAGCTGCTTTAACATGTGAAAAGCAGCAACATTTACCTTCACTGTGAGATCCTCAGTTCCCAGAGCAATCTGTGCTTGGACAGGGGGGTACTCCATCGAATCCCCGTATAACTCCATGGTGGCTCGCATGGCATTCTGCAACAGCAGTTACAAAACTTTTAACAGAAGGATGCAGAGTTGCAGGAGCTGTGAGGGCGACTGAAAAGCCAACAGAGAACTCACCTTAAACAGCTCAAACACCATGTGATACAAGTGAGATGGCACATAGACCACAGTGACGGGGTTTTCTGGCTCTTTGGCTGTCGGGACAAACGAATGATTATACATATCTTATTAGATGTGTTTCAACTGGGCCATATATATATATATATATATATATATATTCAAGTAGGAAACCTCAATGCTCAATAACACACGCGATCATACTCTCTCACACAGCACACTCGTACAGCACACACACAACTCCCTTATTTGTCTCCAAACATATCCCAACAATGTACCATTGAATTCCTCCAGTACCAGCTCCGGAGAGTTCATGTAATACTGGTCACAAAGGTTTCTTGCGTTTTCGTAAGCATCTGCAACAAAGTGTTTTAATCACAGAACATGACAGTATGTTGAAGACATGAACAGCATAGTCTAGAGCTCACAGAGTCCCCGTGTCCTTAAAAAGATCTGTCTTACCTTTGATAACCTCCCTGACACAACAGTGTGGATCAATACTGCCGATCTGTTTTGGGTGTGCAGGATTCACCTTGACCTTGCCACCAAACAAAAGAGCTGAGGGCAGTAGTGTGAAGAGTTATCAGAAAGGAATACAAGAAATCATCAATACAAACGATCAAATGTCTCCCAGTGCAGGTCTGAGTCAAGTAAATAAGGCACCAAATCATCAATAATACAACCAAATTTAACAATACACCTGAAATAATATCAGAAAACTATTTGCTTTGTTCATAGCACAGTGTGAAGTGGAACCAGTGTGGAACCTGTGACTGGTGCTATGAATGGTAAACATGGATTCCTGGTTAATGTTCTGTTAACACATTTACACAAACCGTCTTCATGTGGTTTCCCCAAATCACAGAAAAAAATTACACAACATTGTTCAAAGTATCAAAAAAGTATTTTTTCCCTGCTATGACTGAAATATTGTTAACAGCAGCTAAACAGAAGATTTATTTCCTAAACAAAGGTTTGCTTATAATCGTTCCTGATGGACTGACCTCATTGCACGCTTGAATCAACAACTCACTCGTCTGTGCACGTTAGATAAGCTGGATCTTGTTTCATGCTTCTTTCTGAATGTTGCAAAGTGTTTTGGGTGTGGTTTGTTGATTCTTTGTTAGCAGCAGCAGATATGTGACATGTCACAGTACTCCCACTACGGTAACAAGGTGTCCAGAAAACATGCATACAGCCCTAAATACTGCTGCTAATGAAGTAATGCTGCTTACTGTGCTGGTTGAGCAGCATCCTGATGGATATCCTGCTCATGTAGAAGCGATCTAGAAAATACTGAACGTTCTGGCTGACGACCGGGTCTGTGCCATACGTCTCTTTGTACTCCACGACCCCCTGAGCCATAGTGGGTATGACATCATTGTGGCGATTTCTGATTTTGATCACAGCATCTGTGAAACTAATCAGAAAAATGAACATAAACCGCAGAAACAGAGGCTATTAACATGATTTCATACAGAAAAAGAACTCACTCATACGTGACTTTCTCATCATCTGCATTTTTGTCTTGGAACTCGAGAATCTCCTGAAAACTTTGCATGTACCTGCACAGGGAAAACGAACATGATCATTTTGTCATAGCACGCTCTAGCAAAGGCGCCGTTTCGGAAACGAACAGAACCTGCGTACCAGCTCTGGACCAAACTGACCGATGGAGTCCTCAGTAAGTTATCGGGCAATAAGTTGATCTCCTTCATAATGTTGGCCAGCCTCACAGGCAGCTCGTGTCTGAGGAAGGCGAAGGATGTTTTCTCACATGCATTTTCTGAACCTGGTGGAAGAAAAGAAATGACATATTTGGGCTTTTATTGCTATATACTGAGAATTACTTTTCTCTGGATATTTGAGAGAAGGCAACAAAAAAAGAAGCCACTTCGAACCACCTATCAGACCTCCATCCCCAGGTGGTTTTACCTTTATTTACACCTTGTTTCTAAAACCTTAATACAAAAATCAGGTGGGTAAACAACCCAAGTGACTCGTCCCCACTTGGACAGAACTAAGGAGACCGTATGATTTTAAATGAATAATTTTGAGGACTCAAAATAAAATTTGATAATGCTGCTTTTACTTTCAGGATGACCATAACATAGCTGGCTGAAAATGTAGTTGGATTTTCTATCTATTCATCCACCTCCAGCTAAATTACATCAAAAGATGCATCTGTATCTAAAACCCCTGATTAACTATAAATATATGTAAAAATATGCATGATAACTTGACCTACAGAGGCCCACAGAAACCAGGAACAGAGGAGACTATTTCAGTGGTACCCAGTCTGGGATCTGAAACCCACAAATACCTGGATGCCAAAAAAGTGACTAAATACTGCATAAAAATACTGGAAGTCAACAAACAAAAATCAAGATAGCACAATCAGAAGCTTTGGGTAGCAATTTAGCTCATTATAATTTGTTAACTCGTAACTTTTGTTAAGGATTAACCAGTGACAGTAAAAGTTAGGTGTTCATGCATCGTGCTTGTCTGGATTACAGCGAGACAACTCTTACCAAAATCCAGAAACTGCTTCATTGAAAGCGGGGAAGGAGAAAACTTTGAATAATAGTCGATGTTTTTTCCTATCGACACGCTGCTCCTTAAAAATCTTAGAAGCCTCATACCGACGTGTGTTGACTCACGTTGACCTGTTTCAGCCTGAAATGGAAATTATGAAAAAGTGGCGTCCACAACGAAATCTCCCCGTTTCTAATGACTATTCTTAACACTAGCTTGTCGATTAAACTCAATAAAACATGCATATGCAAAATATGCTCGTTGAATAATCAGTTTTTTGTTATGGCGCAAATTAACCCAATTTCACGATCAATTTAATACATAGTCCTTTACTTCAGGTGGTCCCTTCCTAAACTTACTCGTGCATGGCTAGCTAACACAAAGAAACATTACAAGATCAAGATGATTCACGTACATAAGCTATAAACGTAAATAAATCTATGACCTTAGCATCGTACTCATTGAAAGCTTTATTGAAAATTGTATGATTACATAACAACAAAAATAAGTCGTTCAAATGGGACTTAGTGATATAAAAGGGGGGGGGGGGGGTGTAACTAAATGAAAACAACAAACAACTTTTTTTAGTCTTAACCAAAAAACGATGGGAAAGAAAACCAAAGTGGTTTTGGTGTAATTCTAAAGCAATACATTAAAAAATAAATATTATTTTCATTATTATAAAAGCGAAAAAAGACTCCTGATTATTTTTGTTGAAACTTGGTAACTTCCCTCCTATTTAATTTTTTTATTTGTTATTTATACATTAGTTTTTACGATGAACAACACAATAGACTACTACGATATAGCTCACTACAGCATTTTTATTGTACGAAAATTAGTTTCGTTTACTGACTGCACAGGATAATGTTCAGGTCGTATTGTAGTTCTCTTGCCCTTCAGACACTCTTTGGTAATATCACAATGCGTTTGTTTCCCAATGTTTTGTCTGTCAGGCATACGCTGGGCCAATCAAATTTGAGCTTAGCTTGTTGTGAGAAATGTGATTGGATACAATTTCTGTCCATCACAAAAGAAGGCAGGCATTTAATCCTGACAGACCACAGTTAGGGTGAAAAACCGGGTGTTATTTTGTAATTGTCGTCATTTCCTTTAGGTAGCGACACAAATGCCTGCCTGAGAAAATGTCGTTTCATCTGGCCACGTTTTTCTGACGGATATATTATCAGTTTTTGATTCCTGTTGATTTGAAAGCACCTTTATGAAGACAGCGATCGATTTTATTAGTCGATAAAGTTCATAAAGTGTATTTAATAGGCATAAAGTTAGTTTGGTAACTTCTTAAACCCGCTCGTGTTTGTCACCCGCCAAAAGCCGCAAAGATTCAGCAAGGAAGTGACCATTTTGTGTTTGCGCCGAATCGGTAACGTTGTATTTTGATCTCTATAAAACCAAAATGAGTGGCGGATTTACCTTTGGACAGTCTACAGGCTTCGCCTTTGGAGCTCAGAAGACCACAGCTCCTGCTCCCAACACGGGCTTCAGTTTAACCAACTCCACACCGGCAGCCGCTGGAGGGGGTTTCACCTTCGGCACTTCCACACAGCCGAGCGCCAATCCCACCGGTGGTTTCAGCTTTGGCACACCAGCAAAGAGCTCTGCAGCAGGCGGGGGGTTCTCTTTTGGGACACCCACCGCCACATTTGGCCTGAGTGCCACTCCTCAAACAACCCCAGCAGCAGGGCTGGCTCTGGGCTCCACAGCAGCTCCAGCTGCGGGCTCAGGGTTTGCGCTGGGAGGCGGGTTGCCTGCGCAGACCAGCACCGCTGCTCCAGCAGGAGGGGGCTTCAGTTTTGGAAATGCTCCACAAGCTCAAGTTCAAGCTCAAGTTCAAGTTCAGCCTGCTGCAGCTACAGCAACAACAGCAGCAAGTGGCCTGGCGTTTGGAGGGTTTAGTTTTGGAGCCCCTAAAGTTCAGGTGACCACAGCTGCAACCTCTACAGCTGCTGCAACAGGAGGAGGAGGGTTCAGCTTTGGCACCACTGCCCCTTCCAGCCTTACTCAGCCACAGCCCCAGCCCCAGCCAACAGCACCTGCTGCAGCCCCAGCAAGTCAGGGTGGAGGGTTTAACTTTGGGATTAAGCCTTCAACCACCCCAGCTCCCCCTGCATCCACCCAGGCGGCCCTGACTACAGGTCCGACTCTCTTTGCTTCACCTATCGTCACAACTGCTGTAATCACAGCTGCACCTGCAGCAGGCTTTACTTTAGGTGCAACTGCACCATCATCAGTGAGCACTTCAACAACCACAACAACTGGGGGTGGCTTATCTTTCATGCTCAAACCTCTGGGGTCAACCTCCACCACGTCTGCCCCAGCCTCCACTGCCACAACTGCAGCTGCCACAGTTGGTGCTTCTACAGGCTTTACGCTGGGATTCAAACCTGCATCCAGCACAAGTGCCACGACAAGTGCGACAGTCACAACAATCCCTACTGCTGCAGCTCCTCCAGTGATGACCTACGCCCAGCTGGAGGGTCTCATAAACAAGTGGAGTCTTGAGCTTGAAGACCAAGAAAGACATTTCTTACAGCAGGCAACTCAAGTGAACGCCTGGGACCGAATGCTTGTGGAGAACGGGGAGAAGATAACATCCCTGCATAAGGAGATGGAGAAGGTGAAACTGGACCAGAGGAGGCTAAACCAGGAGTTAGATTTCATCCTGTCCCAACAGAAGGAGTTGGAGGACTTGCTTTGCCCACTGGAGGAGTCCGTGAAGGAGCAGAGTGGAACCATCTACATGCAGAATGCTGACGAGGAACGTGAAAGAACGTATAAGCTCGCTGAGAACGTGGATGCGCAGCTGAAGAGGATGTCGCAGGACCTGAAGGAGATCATCGAGCACCTAAACACATCCAGCGGTCCAGCAGACACCAGTGATCCAGTAAGATCTGATCTGATTTATGAAACTACCGCAGTTTGAAGTTAAGCATCTGTAATTAATCCCGTGTTGTTTTTCCTTCCTCAGCTTCAGCAGATCTGTAAAATTCTCAACGCTCACATGGATTCACTGCAGTGGATCGATCAGAACTCGGTTCTCCTGCAGAGGAGAGTGGAGGAAGTATCCAAATTGTGTGACACTCAGCGGAAAGAGCAGGAGAAAACCTTTCGCTTAACATTTGACTGATATGCTGGAAATGAGATTGAGCTATTCTTAGGGATGATACTACTTTTGTGAACATCTGATTGATTTTTATTTTAGATTTGGATTCAATGTTTTCCTTTTGGTTTTTCCTCAGTTTTGCATTTTGTCGGCTTCATCAACATCCATATTTTTAATGTTGTAGCTTTACATAGAGTTGATCATCTCTGTCCATGTAAATTTCTTCTGAATAGTATGATTAAATACATCTTTGGAATAAATCTTCCTCAATGTGTTTTATTTTATATACACGCTAATAATCTGCATTCTCCATGCAGGTTGTGAGTAAACGTTGGAAAAAGTGAAGGTTACCAGGGAACACCTTGATAACAATGGAAAAGGAAGAGTCTACATAAGTCCATTAAGTCAAAGATAAAACATCCAAACTGAAAAAAATATGTACACAAATAATTTGTGAGACATTCTTAAAAACATGATAAAGCTCAAAGAGAATCTGACACAATATAGTTTATTGTTCTTCATACAAATGTCTGAGTCCAGGAATAGAATTAGATTAAAATATCTGAGTTGTTTTTGGGATCCTAATTGGCATGTGCGGGACACGCCGTAGCATAGAAGCACAGGGATGAGATCACAGCATTTCAAAGGCTTGAACATTTTATTGGGAGGTGTTGTATTAAGCTGGTTGAAGTCATATTTGGAGTTTTCCTCATGTCAGAGTATGATATGGATGTTCTGTTTGGACAATAGGTATTATGTTGTCATATATAGTAAAGGTTCTCATCGCCACACATTATATCCAGCTATAATTTATCCATGAAGTCTGATTAAAAAACAATCAGTTGGTCTAACAGACATAAAGACCTGGAAAACTACAGGATTCTCCACATTCAGACAATCTGAAGTTGTCCGTAGCCCTTACCACCACTCCAGATATTTCACTGCACTGGAGGCATGAACTTGGCTTCCTGTCCTGCAGTGAGAAACCTTGGAGTTATTCTGAAACCGGATCTGTCCCTTAACTCATAAAATAGTTTCTGGATTTGCCTGTTTTAACCTTTAATATTTTCTAAATGAGGAACCTGTTTTCTCAGAGAAATGCAGGAAAACTAGCGCATGCTGTTGTCTGATCTGCAATGCTGCTGTGAAAGCTCTGAAGAGAAAAAGAGATAACAGAGATAACATGATTGCAGTACGACAACTCAAAGGTTGGAGCAGGGACGATGGGACTTGGTACCAATTAAAAACAATTGGAGATGCATCTGACAAGCAATTGGCTATACATCAGACACATTTCAAAGCGATTCTGTGAGAGCTTCACAGTTTTACCCTGAAGATTCCCCCATGTTAATTAAAGATTCAAAGAATCTATAGAAATCTCTGTATGCAGGGGCAAAGCTTGATCAAGTTAACATTGGTGCTTACCAAGTTGGCTTATACAGTGAGGTTATGTCATTCTGCCCATGCTTTGTAGTCTCAGGTCCATCAGTTCATCAGCTGTACAGTCTAAACACAAGTAGCCAAACAGTAAAACAGCTTCTTCTTACAGAAAACCTCTATTTGCACTTATTGAATCTGTTAAAGCACTGTTACAACAACACACTTCCTCTATTAACTCTTTTAAGACAGCTGTAATCAGACCTTTACTAAAAAAAAACAACTCTCAATCCAGAAGTGTTAGCTAATTATAGACCAATATCCAACCTCCCTTTTATGTCTAAAATTCTTGAGAGAATAGTTTC
>JBAMHV010000013.1:12756187-12778687 GCA_037177535.1 Pseudomugil gertrudae
AAGATGTGAAGCGCCCTGAGATGACACTGTCATGAAGTGGCGCTATACAAATAAAGTTGAATTGAATTGAATTGAATCTTTTGAAAGGAAATAAAAAAGCATAGCTTGGTAACGCAAAACAAAAAATTCCAAAGTCCCCTTCATAAGTTACAGCGCATAATTCAATTAGAGAGGGTAGGAGCAGAATCTAACAGGTATCATTCATTAACTTAATTCAATAAAATCGCTCCAATTCTATTATTGGCCCATTCTACGGGATAATATTTATGCACATCTTAAAATATTGTTTTAAAATAATTATTATAACTCACATCAACATAGATGTTTTATGGTATAGAGTTGTAAAATCTACATAAACAGAGATGGGATTGTTAGTTTTTATAACTTAAACAATAAAAACAACTTAAAACCGATTTAAAGCATTTTTTATTTCACAATACAAAAATGAAAACATACAATTTAATGTATAAAACATGTTTTTCCCTTTATATCTCTTATTGAAAATAGATTCAGTGATGATCTACCGTACAGTGGGTGCTACCTGAATGCCACACAAATGAGACACAAGGGGAATAAATAATCTACGTTTTTTACATAATTTTGTACCAGACAGTGAAATGGAGGAAGGAGCCTTTTTGTTGGACACTGAATCATATAACAGCGTACTAGTTGTATCTTCCTTGCATAGGCTTTTAAACACATCGCTTTTGCTCCACAAACAGCAGTAAAATCGCTACAAAAAATTATTTTCCCATATTAAAAATAAATACAAATTGTGCAGAAATGTTTAAATATTTACAGCACGTAGAAAAACTACTTATTTATTTATACAGTGTAATAAATCAAGACTTTGAATCCAACTAATCCCTGGAATGAATTTAGCACATAAAAAACCAACGAGCACCATGTTCACAAACTGAAAGTGCAGTGTGTTTTTGGTACAAATTCAGAGAAGCTGGCCACCTTCCTTTGCCAAAGCAGAAATAAATCACAAGTAACTTTCATTGTCGATCCAACTCGTCATCCACTGCTTCTTTTCAAAAGGATCGAGTCGCACTTTTCCATCTTTCTCCTTTAAAGTCTCTTTTCTTATCCGCACGGCGTGGTATCGAGGGACGCTGTCATCTTGTTTGGAGCGTTTGAAGAATCCACACTGGAAAGAGTAAGAGATGTAAGAGTGGTATTCATGCAAAGTGTACATAACAGAAAAGAGATGTCCAGGAACAGCAAGCATGCTTTGTATTTTTCAGAGTTGAGTAGCAGAAACGATGACAAGAGAAGCATCTGCAGAGCACAAAAAGAAACTTGCAGAAAAAAATGCATGTATTTTTTTGATCAAATTCAAGGACACATATTGCACAAAGATGTTATTAATGTGTATATTTTTGCTCCCTCACACAGATGAAACTGTCTCTGATTAGAGTTTTTTTTAAACTGGATGTATGTGAAATGTTTTTTTCAGTTAACTTCCCCCAATCGCTTGTGTCACCTGTACAATATGTGTCGGGTTGAATTTTTCTGCATCGAGTCAGCAGGTTTGGATGGAAAGTGAGTTAACTAGCAGCCGCAGACGTCACACTTCATGCTGACTTTACCCCTGTTCATAGAAGATTAATCAGGCCTCAGTACAGAGTTTGTCTTTGTCAGAGGGCTGAGCATGGATCTCTGCCTGATGATACGCAGCAAACTGTTCTCTAGTTGCTCTCTTGAAGAAACCACACTGAGAACGAGCAAGGGTGGGCAGTGGTTAAGAGTACTGACACAAACTGAATGAAAAACCTGCCGACAGGTGTCAACAACAAAAAAAGTATTTTCCATATTGTACAGAATCTGTAAAAAACATCTGAATGAGCCTCTACAAATCCTGACTGCAAGCTAGCAGGTGGGATCTGCTTTTCAGGAGCTTGGATGGACATCTGAGATTTAAGGCCACACCTTACATTCAATGTCATGTTATTTACACCATCACTGAAGGATGTTTCATCTCACAATGGGGCGCATGTATGCAGCAATATTTAATTAAGGGGAACTTATCAAAGTAATACTAGCATCCATGACGGCTTATATCAATTCCATCAACTTCCTTTTGACTTTAAGTACATCTGCATGGTGAACAATCACGAGCTGTCCATCCACAGATCAGTTGTAGCCATAAGGTTAAATCTTTCCACCTGATGCTTCATATTTTAGCAGTCTCTTGATTATCTTTTAAAATAATCAGCTATCTTTGGACCACAGGAAGAATAACTGCATCTTTCTGTTGCAACTAAGGGAAAATATTGATGACCACAGGTTGGAAGCATTCATATAGCAAACTTTCAGTGTAAGCAATTACACTTTAGTTTTAAATGCATTAAATAATCTTAGTTACAGCAAACACTACAACTACAGTCAGCTAATTCAGTCTGTGAGGAGAAAGTGTTTAAACTATTATAACATAATGAATTCATTTTTTTATTTGATCATAAATGTATTATATGATATGCTCACTCTCCAGAGCAGAAACACCATCAGAGCCAAAATCAAGATTCCTGCCAGAACCGCCACCAGTATGATCCACCAGGGAGCTCCATTGTACTGGGTTCCTTCCCCTTCAGGGGACACATGCACCGTCACCTGCAGAATGTCAAAGTCAGAAAAACTAAGAAACCAGTGATTTTGCTGTTAGTCATGTTTATCAGATGAGCTACCGGTACACACGTTTAGATGAGGAGATGTCAGGATCATGTTCTGAGCTTGAGTATGAAGCACGAGGGAGGCCTTTACAACTAACTGCACGGTGTGAAAATGAGCATATTCCTGCATAAAAACAGAAGCAAGCATCAGAGGATGCAGGAGATATAACACCATACTGTTGTTACAACGTGAGATTGGCTTATTTTAGGCTTGCTACCTCAATAAATGTGGCGTTCCACACGCGTGACTTCAGTTCAATTTCTGTACCATCAAGGCTCTGCAGGGGGCACTCTAGCAACACACATGTGATTTCTTCACAGGACTACAAAGAAAAGCAAATACACATCAGAGCATTTCATGCTAGAATATTGATAATAAATCCAGTATGTGAGCATCAAGACTAGGACTTACCAAAACCTTCTCTCTGTTTTTGGAGAAAGATATTTTTCTACCACTGTTTTCTCCTTTTCTTTCCAATTCTGTTTCTGTCTGGGACTCCTGATGGCACAGTTTTACACATTAATCCCACACAAAATGGAGCGTTAAATGTGAGCCAGCACTTATGTTCAGTAGTATGTAAAAGGCAACCTCTTTGAGCTTGAGAGGGTTGATCTCAGACGCTGGTGAGCAGTGGATTTTTTCTTGTCCCTTTGAGCTGATTTTCACCAGGTACAGAAGCCACTTCCCGTCTTTGTTAGATTTGGGCCAATGAATGTGCAAAGAGGCTCTGACAGATGGCTTCAAAGACTTCCATAAGTTGTTTATCTAAAGAAGAAATTCACACCCTCTTCCTGTTAACTATGTATGATTACAGTAATGCAGCATAAGTATAAAAATCATGTTCGCTCACAGTGAAAGTGTAGTTAATCAAACTTCCGATATCTCCGTCTGCCTTCATCGCACTTTCGCCCTTTACGGCGCCTCCAAAAGAAACGTGGCTGGGATTGGCTTTACTGATGGAGGAAGCAGAAATCTCTACTTAACACATAGTTATGCTGATGTAACGTACATGTACAGTATATGTCAAACAGAAGTTATGAGGTAAATATGCTGTAATTTACTTACATGCTGACTGACAAAGGCAATTCAATGATCACTTTGATATTAACCTTTAGATGGGAAATATCCTTTTGATCACTGGTCCTAAAATAAAATAAAAAAATATATATATATATAATACAACAAACACATACTGTTAAACACATTATATATAGGTTTTAAGTTCCTTTTTTTAGGAATAAGATCTGCTGTAAGAATAACTGCTGAAGAGCACCTGAGGACCTCTTCTTGAGGTCATTCGCTATGACAGCAGTACTTACGTTTGGAGCTTCAGATCAATCTCGATATCTGTGGTGTCGAGAGTCATACGCTCTGTGCTCAGGATGATGTAAAAGGAAATCTGAAGAAAAGGAAATTAGCAAAAAAAAAGTTTAAATAACAGTAACTCAGACTAAGTAGACTTGCAGAAATGTGGCGAGTGTGCACCTCAGAGTCTCTCTTAAAAGGATTTCCCAGCTCACACTCTGCTTCAGAGCCGTTATGATTGGCATCACAGTTTAAAGGGTTATTTGTCTGGAAGAAAATCATAAAATCATATTAATCTGAAAATCTGGATTAAGTTTTAGATTGATCAAAAACAAAATAGGCCTGTGAACGTGGAAGCACGAAAACCTGCTTGACCACTTGGAGGCACGGAAATACATTTTGTTTCACACGGTGACACACATTCACCTAAATGCTGTGTTAGGACATGTCAGAACATCTTTTGATGATTGATTTTGCGAGACAGATGTGGTTAACATCACAGACCTAGCGAAGACTCAAGTTTGCTCTAATTTTGAGGAAATTTGTGCAACAGTTTTGACCAAAGCCTGCTATGTTCCTTATGTTTTATATCAACACATGACTTCTAGCTTTAGATGTCGGTCCTTATCGTGATTAGATTTTTAGACATTTATATTGTTTACACCAGCAATGCTTCACTAGATTAAACATTTCTGACCCTCTGATGATAAAAGCAAATTAAGACGACCTTCATGACATGCTGTTTAATCTCAATCGTATGACTAAACATTAATAAGCATGAAAGTAGCTACATTGTCTTACGTGGGTGTTAGACAGCTGTGCAGAAACTTACCGTTGAGCGACTGAGGCGGACTCCAGAGTACGACAGTGTCTGTGGGAAACGTCCCACGAGCTTAGCCTCATAAGCATCATCACCTTTCATGTTGTTCACGGTCACCTTCAGTGCCAAGTCCTTCTTCTCATAATTCAGGTGATACTCAAAGAGGTTGTTGACACTGCACAGACACATAACCACTAACTTAGTTTGGAAGGTTAAAAAACAATCAAACATGGTAATAAGGATTGTTAAAAAGCATTGTCATGTTTAATAATTGTCCAGTTCAGCAAATAAATATCGGTAACATATATAGTACATGTAATTGTAGTCAAATCATTCATTCATTTTATATATTCCTAATCCAGCTCAGGGTCACAGTGGAAGCTGGAGGCTATCCCAGCAATTAGCAGGTGAGAGGTAATCCCTATATGTTAATGCATTATTTAACTTGGCTGTAAGGCTCAGCTACAGGATATAGTTTATTTTTATTGCTGTGAGAATGAGGTTAAAAGGTTGCCTTTTAACCTAGAAGAAATGAACCACAGGCCAGTCTTCACTACTGCAGGTTTTGAAGTAAGGTTGTTGTTTTTTACCTTTCTATTGGGGGAAAAGTATCGTGGCTCTTCTGTCTGTAATGTAAAGTGTGTGTCATCTTCAGATTGCTCCGACAAACGTGATCTTTGCTGCATCCCTCCTTTATGAAGTTGATCTGAAGCAGAAACGTATAAAAACTCTTATCAGAGTGATCAGATGTGTGCATGTTTATATAAGGGCAGTAAAAAATTTCTGTCTACTTTAGTGGCATTTCTGCTTGGCTGATTCATGTCTAAGACGGGTGACAGCTGAGGGAGGCTGTTTTTGGTGTTCGGTTGTTTTGGTTCAGCCATGTCTGCAGACAGCTTAATGGGAATGCTGCGCATCTTGTCCTTAATGTTGTCCTGCAAAATGAAAAGAACCAGTTCAGCAGAAATGATTATAGAAATGTTTTTAGACACAGTTAAAAGCTGCTATAAGTTTTGTACAAATATATCCAGCAGTGATTCAGATACAGGCACATGAAAGCAATTCTCTCACATGAATATGTGAGGGAATTAATATACCTTAAGTCTGATTTTTATAGTGTCACAGCTTCTCTGGTTTTGGTTCAGGAGGTTTATGGTGCCGTTAAACTGGTAGTCTGAGTCAGTGTGGGTTTTGTTCAGGAACATCACTCTTGAAGTCAGCCCTTGTCTCCTGCGTTCTCCATCTGCTTCGACTAAATAGCTGATAACTGGGGTGTGAAATAGAAAGATGTTTATAGCAACCGCTAAATGTTCAAGTATCTACACAACTAAGCTTTCATTATGTACTTAGCGGGGAGTTGTAGGAGGCACGGTCTGCTTTGTAGCTGAAGCACGGTGTCAAATTGAAGCTACAGAGGGAAAAAGAGGTTTTTAACATACAAGCCAGAGCTGTGGGGACTGTGTAGAGTTAATAAAACCACAACACGTACCAAATACTGTCACCGCAGGTTTTCACTGCAAGGTCAATTTCCTGTAGAGATGCTTTGATGCTTGTACTGACTCTGATGACTGGTCTTGTCCTAAAAAGAGAAGTTGTTACGTTAAGCTTTGATCAACTTTATTAGAGTTCAATTTAAAATATACTGTAGTTCATAGTTACCTGTAAATTAAAGCTGCATCTGACAAAGAGCCTACAGCCAGGTCTGGATAAGAGTTGCTGTCCAGATCCATATTTCCAGCCAGAGAATATCCAAAGAATTGGATGTTGTGCTGTTTTCCTGAAAGGACCTGCATTAAAGGATGAAAAAAATCATTTTGGGAAATCTGTCAATCTAAGCTGCAAAAGCTCTCAGCTCAAAGTAAACTGGTACCTTCAGTAGCTGCTGTCTCATATGTACTTTATCATAATCTCACTAGTCTTTTTGTGTCCTCGTAAATTTCATTTTTATTCTTAAACCTTTATGAGCAGCTTCTCCGTAGCTGCTGCAGTTATTATAAAATGTCTTATTACTGGCTTTGCCTGACTACTCAGAAAGTTGTGAACAATGAGTTTTTGCACCATTATATCCACACACCAACTTCTCTAATGCATGAAAAGCCTTGTAAACAAATGATAACAGAGCAAACCTGTGCATGTTTGGTTTTGATCCCTCGTGCTGAGCCATGATAAATGTAGACTCTTCCTGCTCCGCCATCATCATGCGGAGCTCCAACTGCAATATCTGCATGAGAAGAATAAAAGGAACCATCAATGTTACCTTAACAGCTATAAAGCATGGTTTTAAAGCACTGGAGGTCAAACGCAGCTGAACTACCTTGATATGAGTCTTTATTAATGTCGCCTATGTTTTCCACTGCCAGTCCAAACATTGAATCTTTGGTCCCATTGAGACGGACAGGAGTGACTTTATCCCACTTTCCTGCATTGTTGATGTAGACATAAACAGCTCCTCCGATGTCTCTGTCCTTCAAGTAGAACTGAGGAGCTCCCACAACTATGTCCTGCCATCTAAAACATTGATGGGAAATTAACTTTTATTTGTAAAAAGAATTGTTACTGGTAAAAAATTAAACATATAAATATTCATATCTTTTATATCAGATCTGGGTGAATGAGAACCTACCCGTCACCATTCAGATCCACCACAGCCACATCATATCCGAAAGAGGATGCCAGTCCTGGCCCGTCCAGGGTGTGATTGGGCCAGAGCGTGGTGGAGGCCCCGTTCCTTGTGCTCAGCAAGACCACAGCACCCTTGTGGTTGGCTCTCGGTGCTCCGGCGACTACAGTCAAGATGCCACGGCTCAAGATGTGGTATCCAGTATCGAGAGAAAATCCTAATGTTGAAGATAAGACAGAATATATTTACGTTCAGGAAAGATCTCTGTTTTTGTTCCTTTTTTCTGAAATAACTGATGACCTCGTGACAATGTGAGTGACCAGATCTACCCTCACACATTTGTCAGACAGCAAACCTTTTCCAACACTATAATAAAAGTTATTTCATGCTTTCAAGCTGAGATTTTACACTAGCAGGGGGTGAGCGAGTGTCCGTTATAAGGATGCTAAGCTAATAGTCAGGACTACATGTGCAAAAAGAACTGCTCATCAAGCAGCTGATAGCCTCATAAAAGGCAGCAGTAGAGGAATCACAGAAGTATTAACCCTACACAGCATGTATCACTAACAGACTGAAGAGGTACCTGGTATCAAAGAGTCCTCATAAGAACAGACACAGAGTTTTTAGCAGGTAATTTACGCATCTAGCAAACACTAAAAAGCACAAGAAGCCATGTTTGGCACATGTTGATAGCTGAATGTCGAGAGGTTTTGGTAGATGATGGATTATTTTCTGTATGATTCAAAGTAAGCAGTTTTTTTAAGTCGAACATGAAAATTTCACAAGCTCAGCTGAGCAGTTTTAGTAACTAACATGCTTGGTTAATTCTGTTGAACAAATGCTGGCTTTTAATAGTATAAAGATAAGAAGATTGCTTTGTGGTCAGGCAGCTTACCAAGATAGCTGTGCGCTGAAATCAATACAGAAGGCTCAGTCTCGTACGGGCCGTCATCAAACACCCCCATTTCCAGCAAAGTGTTGTTCTTTTGCTCCACTCGCACAATGCCTGAGAAATCAAAACAGTACATGTTGATATAAATTAGAGGATTAACTTGCTGTGTCTGTGCAAAAATAAATGTTTCCATAGAAACTCTCTGTGTGGTTTTGCTCTATTAGACAAGAACAGGGACCTTTCCAGTTATAGGCTCCTGGTGCTCCAAACACCACATAGTGGTAGTTTTTGGTGAACGTGGCCGCCACACCCTGCTGGCACGTTCCAAACGTTTCATGGGATCTGGGTCTGCCCTCGCACATCTTCCAGTTGCCCCCATCTTCATCAGAATTGGGGTCAATTGTCAAATTCTGACTGAAGACATAACAGCGTCCGATGATGTCATGGGTCTCCTGTGGAGTTTTCACATTGAATCGCTTCTGATATCGGTGAGCACATGTCTGAAATGACAAAATGCATCTGGGTTCAAGTTTGGAAAGGATGAGAAAGAGCAACCATACAAAACCTGTACTCACCACAATCTTTCCCCCAGGTCCCTGACTCTGCACAGTCACCCCCATCCACTGGTTCTCTTTACTCTCAGCACTCGTGTCCTCTTTAAAAGTGTAGCAGCACAATATCAAAAATTAATTTGAGCTTTTCAGACAGACCAATAAATAAAGTGACTGAGTTCTCACCTTCATTATCAAAATCTATGCGCACACAGTGATTGGACTGAGTAATGTCACATCTGTAAAGGCCTCCTGTGAAGTTAGATTTCTGTCTCGCTAAAGCTTTGGCTCTGGGGGCACCGATCAACAGCCTGACAACCATAAAAAAAAACACACTCTTTAAATATTCTAGGAAGTAAACAAACATTCCTGGAGTTAGTTTTCACCCCGTTTGAGTTAAAGGTTTTTCTAGCATTTTCAGGATACTTTTCAATAAGTAAGAAGCAGCTTACAGAAATTCACATTGACAGTGATGAAGAGCAAAACCTAATGTGCAAAATGTCTTCTGGGTACTGATAATGTGTTGACTTTTGGCAGAAGAGTTACAGTTCATCTTTTCCACATCCTACTGTTAAAGTAAAGGAAATCCAGAAAACCACCCATTTGTCTTAATGTTAAGTCACGCAGACAACAATTGCAGTGATCTACAAAATCTAAGAACAATAGTGACATCCTGTTTCAAACACTTACTGCTAAACCACAACAACCCCGTCTACTTCCACCAAAGGGCCTTTGTTGCAAGCTGTAACTTGCTGTCACACAAAGAAGTGCATGAACAAACTGAGAAATAAAAGCCTGGATATAGTCAGGCATGCTGTTATGACAAGAGTTTACTCAATTCAACTTTATTTACAAAGCGCTTTTACACAATGGCAGTTGACACAAAGTGCTGAACACAGCATGGAGCAAAACAGTTAAAAAAATAATGTGCAAAGTGAAATCAGAAACAATAAAATAAAAATAAAAACAAGTTACTGAAAACAAAATGTTCTGCAAAAAATGTCAAACGTGGACACATGTACCGGTGTAATTTAACAAAAATCAAGACGAAGCAAAGAAGACATGAACAATAGTTAAAAAAAAGTTAATACCAGTGTGTATGAATGGATACTAAAAACTGAGTGTGCTCAGTGTGCTGTCTCCGTTCTTTCTTTTTAATGTGTTTCAGTGTGAACACAATAAAAAAAAGTGCTCTGCGGCGCATCAGTATATCTTATGTACTTGGGTACCAGATAAAAAAAAAAGACATTTTAAAGCATGAAATTTGTTGCAAAAGTTGCCATAAACAATCAAATCCTAAACACTAAAGCAAAACTTTATATCTGAATAAACAGTTGGAGGTAAATCACAGTGATTCGGCCTGAAATTCCTCCTGTATAAGCTCTCTATATAAAATTATAAACCATTCTCTCCAGACTAATCAATGATGTGGTCTCCGCATCATGTATGCTTTTCCTCTTCATCCCATCAGCAGCAGATCCTCAGTTTATTAACTCCTACTTTTATCTGTTTATCTCTCATGTAGATGAACACACGTGGACCTATAACCACTGGATCCACTTACAGATAAGACAACATTTTTATGTCTGGAATAATTTAGGCTACTGACAGGCAACATCCCTTTGTATCTGCGCTTAGCATTTGAAGACCTTTCTATGCTCATCTTTACCACCAGTATATCTGCGCTTACACAATGCTCTTTAATGCTGAGCATGAAGGCTTGACACTTGGACGCTTGTACATCTTTCTTCTTTTTCTGTAAACTTCTACTGTCATCCAGTTTCAGTGTTAATGACAGATCTGGTTATGATGAAAATACCAAAGCAAAACCATAATAACTGGAAAAATAAAGCAAGACTGACCAGCAAAGAATCCAGACCCTAAAAACAATGCCAAAAGACAAAATCCACAATGAAGGAATTTCTTCAGGAGGGAGAGGAAATCCTCTCCACCCCTTTCTCTTCTCCACAGCTGCTTCAGTTGCCCACTTACTTCTCAGCAGGCAGCACCGTGACTCCTCATCAGCGACACAAAGGTGCTCCAGAGGAGGTCAGATTTAAGACCGAAGACCAAACTGTAAAACCTCTCCTCAAACAAAGCCCAGTGGCATGCAAATACAAACTGGGGTTTTTAAAGTAAGCCTCCATTTCACATAAAGACCTCTGAACATGAGTTTTATGTGTACTGTAACTGCGTGGTCAGTTTTGGAAATGTGGCTGCTTTAGATTTCAGTCTAGTAGAAAATGATGGTCCTTCTAACACGCAAAAAAAAATAACAAAATAAAGCATATGAAGTACATATAAGTACACACTAAATCTAATTACACACGTAAGAAAACGATAAAGATAAACGATAAAGCTTCAAAATGCAGGTCTCCATTACTAACTGCCTCCTCTGTCCTTAAGAATTAAACCCAAAAGGCCAAAAACAGACAACCATGCTTTTGTTTGTAACAGACAATGAGATCTACAAAATATGTAACATCTAAAGAGTCCCTGAGGACCAACACAGACACATTAAACACTTCAGGAAATGACTTTGCAATAAAACTTGCATGTTGTTTGACAGAAAGTACAAAAAAGTCATTTTGTGGCAAACGTGTGAGTGGAAAAGATACTGATCAATAAAATGCAGTCAATGTGTCATTAAAGGAGAAAGTCTAAAGAAATTATGAACTTTTAGTTGTTTTTAACCAAATGGTTTGTATTGCAGGGGAAAGGGCTCTGCTTCAACACTGTACAGACAGATGATGATGAGGTTGCAACGTTTTGTGCTTGTTTTTTACTGCAGTGTGCACAAAGTTCAGCTTTTCAAGACAGAGAATCCAAAACTGCAGCTGGCTCAAGGAGCTCAGCAGAAATGGGTAAGATACTGACCAGAAAGTTCGTGCTTCTTCTCATGTTTCTAGCCAATAACATATGACAGTTGTGTCATTAAGGATGTCATAATAACAGATTTTTTTTACAACCATTATGATCATAGAAAATCCTATTTGCTAAATATTAATCTACCAATAGTACAAATGTGTAAATTCACATGAAGTAATGGATTAATCCTGGTGTTAAATGTGTAATTACTGATTTCTGTGAACACATTTTTTGTTGATCTTTTGTGCTCATGAACACAAAAATAACTGAAGGTTAAGATTTTCAACTAACATTACTTGTTTGTGTCAGAACAAACATACAAGTACAAGTACACCATGATACCAGGCTGGTATTTCAGCTTTTGATCTTTTGCTGAGTTAGTTGATGAAGTGCAGCTGTTTGAACGTAAAAGTCACAATGCTAAAATCCAATCAAACCATCAAAGTAAGCGTGAAAGCAAAATTAAATTGCATGAACTTATTTTCTTGTGCAGTCACCTGCTTTATGCAAGTACTGTAGGCATACAGGCTGCATCTGCTGAGAGACTAAAATACACCCTACCGGTAATCATGACTCATTGATGTGTCTGTGCTACCCAGCAAAAAACAAACTGTGGTTCAACAATGGTCAAAATGCATGTATGAGATAGATGTGAAGACTTATATTTGATAAAAACTGCTGACCTGACCTGAAATACTGGATGTTTTGTTGCACATAACTGTCTGGGTAGGTCAGAACATCCAGACTGTATGCTGCATTATAGGAAATATTAACTGTGTTGTATCAGCTTTCAAAATCTGGTACAATTTGGCATTTAGTAAGAAATCCCATCTCACCATATAGCACGTATCTCGCTGCAGTGTAAATGGGAAACCATAGCAACCAGTATGGGTTTACAGTGATCTCACTGGTGTCCATTAACAGATGTGCTCCGTTTCTTCCACAGCTGGGTACTCAAAAGACAACTGCAGCTGTTCAAACTGTTTCACTTTACACATTTTAGTCAGACTGTTGTTGGTTTCTGACCGGCTGGACACACATCACAGAAGCATCCACAAAGGTTCTGAATAATACCAGAGAAATGTATAAAGCTCCCAGTTTCACCTGTCTGAAGATGTTTGTCTCAGACCTAAGTCTAAAGTTTGACTGGAATGTCTTGTCTTATGATTCACTGATGCAATTCTATCGGGTTACATGTGCACAGATGGCATCCATGTCCCATCACATGGCCCTTTTCTCTGGTTGCACTGACAGGATGGTAAATCCAGATCATTAACTGAACATGTTATTCATTGCAGAGGTATCCAGATGTCTCTAAAGCCATATTAGGTTCTCTCTTGTGGTAAATTGTGGATCCCTTTCCACTCTAATGTAAGAGAATGAAGATATGATACCATGAACATGCTGAGAAGGTTCTGCCATATTCTGGTAAATTACAGAAAACAACATTTTATTATCAGAAAAGTGGAAACAACAAAATGCAGAAGTGGCTGAAAGTCTGTTTGGGTTTGACATGTTTTATCTACATAGTTCCAGCTATTTCTCACCAAGCGGCATCTTTATGAAGAACATTTTACATCTCATTTTAACCCCACTAATGTGAGAGGTGATGGCTAGTAGTTATGCAGCTGCCAGTGATTGTTATCAAGCTTGCCGGTATGTGAACAGATGCAAAGTGTGAGACATCGCTGGCTTGTGGTTTCGCGGGTTCAGAACGGCTGTTGGTTAGCTTTTTGTGTACTTTCTGTTGAGCTTACTCTCAACTTGTCCAACCTTTTATCTGAGGGTCACATAAAGAGCTAAGACAGTGCCTGAAAGGTGGAAGCATTCACACCTTTCAGTATAGTCTTTTTTCATATTCAGCCTTTAAAATATGAGAAAACTGTCACTATAACAAAGCTATTTATCAGACAAGAACTTTGTGATCATACATTTAACTCTCATTTATTAAACACAAACTACTTTATTTGCTAGAATTTGAGCCAAATTAGGAACAAAATCTTTATATATAAACCTTCAAATGGAGAATTGGCCAGATTAATGCTTATCACAGGCAAATAATTTTAATCCTGAAATAATAAAACCAACAAAATCTCAGTCTGTTTAAACCTTTAAACCTAATTTATAATGGTTATCAGTGGCAGCCCTAGTAGTTGTGTGCCAGAATTACAACTCACAATAAAACATGTCTAAATCAGAAAATATGTACATTGTATTATTTATCAACCCACAAAGTCTCCATGAGAAGAGGTGGAGGTCAGCACTTTCAGCTTTGGGCTTGTTGGATTAATGGGATCAAAAACATCATATATTCTGTTAATAACACAACATCACCAACCTTTCTCACTTCCTGGTTAGATAAATAGGAAAACAATCATTGTTTAAGATAAAACACAGTCTTTGGCCATTCAAGCACTACATTCTTTTTGGTGGTAATCACATTTTCATTTCCTGACAGGTGTTTGGCTCTACAATAATGTGGTTAGAGTTATTTTCAGTGCACATACAATGTGCTCTAAAAACTAGAGGTTATTTGTACGCTGCATGTGTCTGCACGCACGTTTACGGCTGACTTGCACACATTTTGGTGAGAGCACAGGTAAAAGCCCAATTTTAAACCAAAAAGGGACAGTAGAACATATTCATCACTGTTTCTGATAAAGCATGCAGTGTTGTTTATTTCTTATATAAAAAACTCATCTTTTGCATGCTAGCAGAGCGTTGTGTTATATCTTTTTAAAAGCTGGTGCAGCTTTCTAACAGACCAGCATGTAAGGAAGCAAATCTCCACTCACGCTGACTGGCTGAAAACAAACTATCAAGCCAGTGTCACATTTCAAGCCTCTTATTTGCCCAGTTTCTCTGTACAAGTCACGCAAACGTGCAAGTGCCTCTTTTTATTTCCAATTTGCAGACTTCTGCAATTCTTCTGGAAACCTTATAATATATAACCATAACTATGAAAGTGAGCTTTATATTTGGCACCACCAGATCATTCTCTATAGACTTTCCCTTTGAGAGGAGAGGGGCGGTGAGGCACCAATCAGATAAAATTCCACCAGTTAAATCTAACTTATCAGATCTTCATCCCTGTTCCTCTGCTGAAGGGTCCCACTATGCATTCTGATTGAAGGCTTGGATAAGTCTCTCTCTCACACACACACACACACACACACACACAAACACACCTCCCCAGCATAGGGGCATTTTTGTAATTGATTAGGATTCAGGACCATGCAACTGTTTTTTTCTTTTTGACTGCAGCTCACAAACCAGCATTTGCCTTGAAAATTGAACAGTAATAATGTTGTTGCTCTTCTTACATGTTTCAGTTGCTGCTTCAAATTCCTCAGTGAAAGTTACTTATTTGATGTCTACTTTCAGCAGCCAGCATGCTGAAGAAAGATGTTTACATTTTGTATAGTTGGATCAGTGAGTGCGCAAAGTGCTCCCTGTTATTTGTTGGAGCGCAAATAATCTGTTTTGTCTTCTCGTCACACCTCCTTGTTGCTCCTTGTTTGACCTTAACGCGACATTTGCATGACAGCTGCAGTCATTGTTTCCGTTTTTCTTGTCATTTTACTACTTTCTATTTCACATTCAGAGGTATAACAATTGAAAATAAAAACGAAAACGACCCAAAAGACGCACTTTGCGCATTAGGAGAGAGTTACTGTAATGAATTGGCTGCTGATGTGCCGAACACGTGGATGGAAGAAAGTTCAATGCAAAGACAAGCTGACAAGAGTTGTTTCCTGTGATAAGACACAACTTCAGACAAGTGGTTATATGAAGTGGTTATGCACTGACGCAGACTTTTCCCCTGTAAGTGTTTCATTTCTGCCTCTCATTGATAAAATGCTAAGTAAAGTGTAATAAATAAAAAATCCCCTATAAACAGTTTCCCACCACAGGTGCCCTCACACCAAAGCTTTGGGAAAAGAGGGGAAAACGCACACACACACACACACACACACACCACTGAAGTGGATCCTGAGCCTTCACTTACATGACTTTATCCGGATGGATTTGTCGGTGCAAAGCAAGAGAAAACCCAAACAGACTCCCCGGTTCTCCGTCTTTCCTGATCACATGGCTGGTGTCAAGGTTAAAGGAGAGCAGCACAGTTGGCTCCAGGACATGAAGAAAGAGTAAAAGTGCAGCTGAGGGTCCTCCCTGCAGAAGCATCGCAGCACAGACGAGCTGCTCCTCTTCAGAAATGAAAACTGCTGCGTAAATGGGTAAGTGTGGGTGGGAGAGAGGGGTGTCCCTCCCTTCCTCCCTCCGCACAGCAGAACGAATCACAGCTAAGGTCCCATTGCTGAAGCAAATGTGCAGCAGAACCGATTAACAGAAATGCTTCCACAAGGCAGGCTGGACCTGATAAAAGCCCTCTTCATCTGAGGAGACAATGAATGAGTTCAAGTACAACATTTAACTGGTGGGACCAGAGTATAAATCTGTGGCTTCATAAAAACCTGGGACAGTTAGAAATGAGATTATTATGAGCATGTTATGATGAAGGCTATATGAAGGCAAAAAGGGGAATGCTTTGACAATTTGATAGGAAACTAGATGATGGTGAGTTACTGGAGAACAGGCAGGAATATCTGACATGAATGAATTATTTATGATTGGTTCATGAATGAATATGGACAGTGTTGCCCTCTGTGAGAGGTTCCTATAAGCCTCAGTGATTGTTTCATTATTAATTAATCCACAGTTACTGCTTTTGTGCAGTCACACATGGTAACAAGCTGATATAATAATCTACTACATCATTTTACTACTATATAAATCTTTCTTTCCCAGAAATGAAAGTTGTTCATTTAATTGATTGGTATTATTTATTTCCTGGTATTCAAAATGTACTCTGTAACAACAGTACATACCGTAAATATCTTCTTATCATGATATATTTAACATCCTACCTCAGTACACACAATGTTATTTTTGTATTTACTTCTGCTGTCTGTACAACTCAAGTGTTTTCTTTATGTTGCTATTAAGCAGAAAATTATAATATGTTTCAGTTATGATTTTTATAACCTGACTGATGAAATAGAGCTATTTAATGCTAGCCCTGAATTTGTGAGAGAAATGTGAGTTTTTCTATTGATTTGTCTGCTTTTATGTTTGAATTGTGATTATTCCCATATGTGTTATTATTTCTGTAAGCAACAAAAAAAAAAAAAACAGCCACTGCTGTATTCAGTTTGCTCTTTTCTGATTAATGATAAAAATTCCTTAGTTTTTATGATTTATTAATTATTACATATTCAATCAGACTCTTGATTAAGAAGAAGTGTGCAAATGTTTCTTAAAATAAACTACAAAAAGTTGTTGATATAAATATAAACCTTTTCATTTATTTATTTTAACATTTGTGGTTCACATGTGCTGCACGATGGAGCAGTTGGTTAGCACTGGAGCAAGGAGGTTGCTGGTTCGAGCAGGGGTGCAGGGGTCCATCCAGCAACCTTTCTGTGTGGGGTTCGCACACAGAAAGTTGTGTGTTTGCTAACACAAAACTCCCCGTGTTAGCGTGGGTTCTCTCCGGGTTCCCCGGCTTCCTCCTTTGGGATAGGCTGATTGGAGACTAAATTGCCCATAGGAGTGTGTTAGGGTTAGGGTTAGGTTGTGTGTATGTGTGTTGGCCCTGTGATGGACTGGTGACCTGGACCTGTCCAGGGTGTACCCCACCTCTTGCCCGATGTCAGCTGAGATTGGCTCCAGCCCCCTCGCAACCCCAGTCAGGGAGAATCAGTAGAAAATGGATGGATGTGCTCCGTCATTCACACAGCTGCTACTTAGACACTGTGTGTGTGTGAAAAGGGTGAGAATCCATAGAAATCTGCAGTGGATACTTCTCTAAATACTGGCAGAATCTGGACCATTTTTGGTGCGTATCCAGACATGATTCAAATCTGGTGCTATACGGACAGAAGATACTGCATAGGGACAAATATTGTGTCCGAATACTAGATATGTCCATGTCTGGAAGAATCTGAGGTCAAAATACTGAAAAGGGTCAGAATCCTGACTCGTACTTTGGGAATATGTCTCAAATTCAGAGTGGTATATGTCATATCTGGTGCTATATGGACATAAGATACTGCATAAATATTGTGTCTGAATACTAGATGTGTCTGACTTTTCTCATTTACATGTTGACCTGCAGTCATGTTCGGGAATATCTGAGGTCAAAATACTGAAAAGCGCCACAATCCTGTGATATCTTTAGGGGATATTTCTCTAAGTCTTAAGGAATACAACCCTTTCTGTAAAACTCCATAATATGTTTGACATATGGGTTCAGGATACACGATATTAATGGATATTGTGTCAGGATACCAGATTGAAAGCTAGTGTAGCTATGATGACAAAAACACTTTTTGTGGTTCATTGTAAAAATATTTACAAAAACATGTAAGTGGGCAGGAAAGTTATTTTGAGCAAAAAAAATATTCAATGTTACTATACAAGTTTGATCGAGACATAAAGTGAATGAGAGGACATATGGATTATTGCTGGATGAGGCACGTGACATAACACATTTTGTTAAGTGTCATTATTCTATTCTATTCTACAGGCATTTAGCAGACGCTTTCATCCAAAGCGACGTACATCAGACATTACACGTAAATTACACACATACTATTTCTGTTCTTCCTGTAAATAAGGCTATTGTAGATACAAAGCGGTCCACTGACTGCATTTCTCTTCAGTGGAAAGAAAAAGGTACGTGAACATGGCTAATACATGGTTTCCCAGACTGCACAAGTACTGTTTTTCTCAATACACAATGTTCAACTATTACTGACAATTATAATGCCAGAAACAAACAAAAACTTTCCATTTATTTGATATCTCTCCTGGTTACATAAAATCAGTGACATGCCTAACCACTTTGCTGTCACAAATGAGGATGTGTCTGACCTACAGCAACATGTTGCAAGTACGTCACCAGCTAAACTGTTTGTGTTGCTTTACATGTATTTTGTGCAGTGTGCTGGTGTTCGTCTCTTCAACTGGAGAGCAAAAACAAATAAACATCAGTTTTAAAGTGAAGCAGAAAAATAATTCTTCTGGCCTAATTGTAACTAGATTTAGTTAAATATCTTGCACATCACATCAGTTTCTAATCTTGAGTCTGTAAGATGTTCTGCTGTGAATGAACACAAGACCCCCAGAATTTACCAGCCTGTTACCTGCCACAATAATGTGCTACATGCCGTGTAAAGGTTGCACCCCACTTGTAGGTAATGTTTGTACTTTCACATACTAGTATGTTCAAAATACTGTCTGAGAATTAACACTGTAATGATGAAACTGTAAGGTAAAAGAAGAATCTGTGTTATTGGTTGGGAGCTTGCTGATATGTAAAACCAATCTGTAGACAAAGAAAACATGAGAAGTGGTATAAAGATTCACACCTCCTATGTATGCTCTCTCTTTTGTAACAGGGTTTGTACCCACAATGGTCACATCAATGGCCTATTGGCTCTTGTCATGGCCTTACTGCCAGACAATGTCATGCAAATCAACTACTTTAGTGCTTCTTCTAGGACAGATTGATCTGTGCAGATCTCCTTGAAGTCAGAAACTATGAATTCAGAGTGAACTTCTACACACAAATGTATTTCTATAAAGTTGCAGTTACATTTTTTTTTTTTATCTCTGATGACAGAACATTGTGTTGGGTTAGTGCTCATCAGCTGGAGGGCAAAAACAACACAACAGTTATATAGTGAAGCAGGGAAATAATTCAAACTGACAGTTATTGCACTAAATATGTGTACGTGTTGTCAGCAGATTTGCCTGCTGTGAGTCTGCTAACCTTCTAAGAACACGTGATTACATATGATTACTTAGATGCAATGAAAAGTAGTGTTGGATAGATGTAATCTATTACATGAGCAATGAATTTGTTATCAAGAAATGTGCTTTCCATGCCAGTGCACCATGTATGCATATAACATTAGTAGCTACCAAGCATGTACTAAACAAAATGGTAGCTATATGTTTATAGAGTAAACACAACCTTCCATATATTTGCTCTTGATTTACTGCTGAGTCAGCATCCGTGTCAGCAACAATTCAGCATGGCAGTCTTGTCAACTGTGGCTGAAAAACCTTCATAACACAATTAGCCAAGTTTCTACACTTTCTCTGCTATAACATTTGGCAAATTGTTCAGGCTACAGATATGACTTCAGGTCCCATATCTAGAATCCTGACCCCAGATATCACCAGTATATCGGCATCAGATATCACCAGATTTGACTTGTGTAGAATCTGGAAGTATCCTGTGGGGATACTCTCCGGATATGGGTCTTGGATGGTATCTGATATCCGGAGCAAATCTGAACTACAGATTCTATCAGTATCAAAGTGGTCCCATACCGGGAGTAGATATGCTCCTGACATGAAGTCATGGCCGGAGAGTATTCACTGCAGATATCACCATGCATGAGGCATTTCTGACAGTATCCAACCAGAGATATCTCTGGATTCAGGGGGTTTTTGCACAGTGAGAGGTTCATTCACATTATTTCAAATAGATCTTTATTTCAGACTCACAATTTGGTGAATAGAAAAAGATAGTAATAAAAAAAAACATGCAAAAATGTAACGGAGAAAGAGTAGGAATGTAGAGCATATGACAGAATGGCTCCCTGTTAGTCACCATTAGTTACCTATAAGAGTTAAAAGGTTTTATAACCCTGTCTAACTTGCATTGTTTGGTGTATGTACCAACAATAAAGAGCCTGAAAAAAGGTATGGGATAACCATTTGTAATTGTAATTTTGTCATGATTGGTAGTCAAAGGCTTTAAAGGCACCTTTAATTATAGCAGAATTCTGCTCTTTACTCCCAACCTCTTTTAGAGCATACATACATACATGGCTGACTAATTCACCAGGAGAAAGTAGAGAAGCTCGCTTTGCTGTGGGTGTTTTAGTTAGAAGCTCATGAACTGCAAATGTTTTCATCAGCTGGATGAATAGTACCAGAGAAGGAGATGAGTGGCTGAAGGGCAAAGAAGGTTTTTCTATCTCATATAGATATATAGGATGGCTGTAGCTCAGGTGGAAGAGCAGTCACTGGTGGATTGATTCCAGGCTTCCCCCTACTACATGTCCAATTGAACCCTAATGGCACCCTGATGTGCCTATTGGGGTGTGAATGGGTGACTGTGACAGGTAGTGTAAAATGCTTTGAGTGGTCAGCATGACTGGAAAAGCGCCATATAAGTACAAATCCATTTAGCATGTGCAAAGGATTTAATGTTAGAACCAATCAAAAATAACTAAATCACCCTCTTCGGTGAAAGGCAATTTAATTTGTTAGGGTTTTATCATTTTAAGAAAACAGAATCAAATATTTATATGTGTAATCATTAAAAGCATCTGCTGATGCTCATGTATAAATAATCAACTTTTAAGAAGGAGGCTTTCCAGCTTGAGGAAAGTCTCACAAAGAGTTTTTTTTCTGGGACTTTTGTGTGTTTGTGCCATTGTGTCATCTTCCAAAACCTGCCAGGAAAATAAAGCAGCTTCCCTGGATGTTGGTGTGAGGTTTAAAGCAGTTTGAGCCATGATCACACAGCAGAACACAGCACAATGTGGCCATTGTTGAAGGTAGAAAGACCGGTCGATGTGTGTCCCTATATGTATGTGTGTGCGTGTGTGTGTTGGCAGATGGTGGCTGGGGTGTGTGTTGGGGGGTGGAGGGGTTCCTCAGGGTGTTTGTCACATTCCTAATTGCAGCAAAATACTTGGGGTGGTTCTGGTGTAAAGTATGTGAAAGGCGTGTTGCCCTGCTGGTTTGTTGACAGATGCATCATATCTTCCTAAATCTCAAGCCTCCACACTAATACCAAAGATTTCTCTTCAGTACACACCCTCATACAGTCTAACACACAGAATTTCTTAATAATCTGACTAAGTCTGTTTATTTGCACACCAAAAATTTGATCCACGTCTGATTTGTGAACATTTTTCACTTCTTTCCCTCTCAAACCAACCGAAATGTGTTAACCACGGTAACCTGAGAAACTCTTTCCAAGATGGTTGTTCTTATCCTGGTATATCCTGGCTATCCAATTCCCCGTTTTCCTGTGAAATCTTTCACAAACAGCCCTTTAAAGTCTGTAGTTTCCGTGGGAGGTTGTACAATAAGGGCTCAAAGAGCAGGGTTGGTGGGGGGACTGGAGATTTGATGCAGGTCAAGCAGGTGAACCCCTGCAGGTGACAATGCCTTTCTTCATAGATTAGCCATGCCATTATACCAACAACATGAACACTCATTTCAGTAGGGTTTTTTTTTTTACCTCAAAGTCAAATGATGGGGTATTAAGTTTCATTTGAAGTTTGAGAAACTGAGCTCAATGTTCCTCACACAGTTCTTGAATAAGTTAACTAATAAGTAAGGTTTTACTGTCTCGTCATTGTTTAAGCTGCTCGGGTAAACTAGCAGATGTGTTCAGCACAAACACTGCTGAAAAGGTTTTCTTCCATCTGTTCGCATTCACCTGGTGCAAAGAGCTTCTTCTCTTTAAATATTTAACAGATAACTTGAGCAAAAATGATTCTGTATCATTTTAGGAGATTTGGGGTGAAAACTTGACTCTGGGTTTTGACCCCACAGAAAGAAAATATCCAACACTTATTCATGCTAACGTTACACTGTGTTGTCCAGCAGTGTGTAAAAACAGTGTCTCAATAATTTCAGCTTCTCAAGAACGCAAAGATAGTTAATCTGC
>JBAMHV010000013.1:12788012-12801721 GCA_037177535.1 Pseudomugil gertrudae
ATGGATGATGGATGGATGTATGGATGGATGATGGATGGATGATGGATGGATGGATGGGTGGATGGATGGATGGATGGGTGGATGGATGGATGGATGGATGGATGGGTGGGTGGGTGGGTGGATGGATGGATGGATGGACGGACGGGTGGATGGATGGGTGGGTGGGTGGATGGATGGATGGATGGATGGACGGACGGGTGGATGGATGGGTAGATGGATGGATGGATGGATGGATGGATGCTCTACAACATTTATGTCTCTGGTTTGTAAATATATAAAAATATACTTTTACATAAATACATCAGATTAAAGGAATGAGACCTTTCTCCCATTTTTCCTTTGGTCAGACTTTAAACAGTTACGTTTCCATCTGCAGTCTATACGACAGGACTGTGTGGAGTAAAGCCACGTGTTATCAGAGAAGAAAGAAAACTCAAAGTCTACAGCTGTCAGAGGTCATTTGCCAAATGGTCTGCCAGGAAACTAGGTCATCACAGTAAAGAATATTTTAGTTTATATAAGAACAGCTTTAAACAGGTGAAAAATGTATTGACATCTATGCATCACATTGTTTTGTCAGGTTGAGTGATACAGAGGTGAGGACCCAAACGCAGGAACAGGCAGGAGGCAGCAGGATTGCAGGAATGCTTCACTTTAAGACTAAATTGTGGCGCAAACACAGCAGCACAAGAAGAACCTAAAACAACACAACCCACATCTAAACCAAGGTGGTATAAATACAATGAAAACACAACAAGACAGGTGGAATAAATAAGCTAAATGAAACCAGGTGAACTAATTAACATGAAATAAAGCTGAGCACAACAAGGTGAAAAAACTACAAAGTAAAACAGGAAACCAAAAAACACAAAGAGTCCAAATCATCACATGTTTTAATATGTAAAGCACTTTGCGTTGAGTATGAAGTGCCGTACAAATAACATTTGATTTGATACACAAAATGATTAAGAGATTGTAAACACATAACATAAAAAAGAAAGAAGTGAGTAGCTTTTAATGGTATTGAATAAAATATAAGAAAGCAGGAAGGAAAAATTACAGTAAAACTAATTAAATGTCTCTAAACGTCTTATAAATAAACTCAGCAGCAAACAGAAAAGTTGCGTGTGGCTTTTACAAGTTGACATCTGAAACTAACCTTGAATTTTCTGGTTAAAATCCAAACAAATAACTCTGCCCTTCAGACAAGCGCTCAGACTGATTCCCAGTAAGGCAGCCTTAGTTGTGACTCCACGCACAGATAGGGAGGAACTGTTTAGCAGCAGAGGTGCCAGAAAGCTGAGTGATAACAGAAGTTGTGTCTGCATCAGTGGCCGTGTAAAGCTCCATGTTAACCCATACTGCGTGAAAGTTAGAGCAGCTGATCCCGGTCCTGTTGTGACAGTGTTGTGGTCCTTTGTAAGGAGACCATCCACAGTAAATCTGCTCCTCTCCCCTTGCACAAAGAGCCGGTTCCTGGGTGGGGGTGTGCTACTGAATCAACAATGAAGGGAGCGGGACCTCGCAGACCTTTCTGAATTCTTTCTCTGACCGGGCCGTGCAGATGACACTGGGAATTCTGGGGATTCCTTTGTTATCCCTGCAAAATGAGAAATCATTTCCGCTGTAGTGCAAATTCCTGCCCTCTGGGGTTATTATAATCATGCCAACCATGTAACCATACAGCAAGTACTGTTTTTGGAAACCACATGAAGGGAAGACTATGTAAGTGTGTAAAAGGTTTGCAGGCTGTAATGCTTTTCATAGGCCACAAAAACCTTTTACAACAAGAAATAAAGCCTAAATTAAAAAAAACAAATTTTATTTTAACAGTCATTCTGGATAGATCAGTCTTATAAGGTAAGTAAAGGTTTAAGCCAGCATATTAAACAAACATAACATTGATAGTTCATACGGATCATCCTCATGAGAAGCATTAAAAATTAACCTTTGCATTTGTTACGAGCTCAAAGCGGAACACTTCCTCACAATTGTTATTGTCTGCCTGCGTCCGTCATTGTGGCCTTTGTTGTTAAAAATAACCTCTTTAAGGGGAAAAGCTGCCATGACTAATTACAAGGAAACACATGCTCAGTCATGAACACTCGGCTGAAGCTTTCCAATGTCCACTCCGCTCGTGTCCGGAGCCGAACATGGTCAACCTTTGAAACAAAGGGGTCAAGAAACACTCGGTAGATCATTTCCATGTTCGCAAGAAGCACATGAGAGGAACACATTCACAAGTTTTTATTTGCTGACTCTGCAATCAGACTATTAAACTGTTTGGAAACAATGGATAAGGTTTGGTATGAGAACATTTTCTTTTTCAAGCAAAGACTGAAAAACTTGCTATAATGTGATTTAAGTTAAAGAGTGAGTTACCAAGGTGATGAACTGACTGCTCCGAATGACCCAGCAGGGAATCTGTGGGCAGTAAATCACCAGACTGAAGTAGGAACTTATTGTATTTCACAAAAGGAAATGCAAATACCCCATAGTACAGTGCTTAAAACGTCCATTTTACCATACCTGAGGAGCACAGTTGGCTCATTGACTGCTTCTGAATGAACTTCTTTTCTTTCAGTAGGATGTGTAGAAACCACTTAGGTTAAATCTGGCATATCTGCTATTATATTTAAACCACTAATAAATTAAATATGTGTTTTATATGCACTTTGCTAACTTATTGTGTTAACTATTTTGAAAGAAATCTTTGTTATTATGTATCCCCCTTTTATTCTAACAATAAAGCATTAAAGCTGTACACTAAGGATTAATATAAGTATCAAAATTATGTTAAAAACAAATGCACTTGTAAAAAGGACAGTATATCCGATTTATAAACTCACTTTTGGTTTTAGTGTTGATGTTTTTATTCTGGTATACTTACTGAACATATAAAATGTTAGGGGATCTCATGTCTTCTCTGCTAAATGACAGTAGAATAAAATAGATTTCAACATAATAGAACAAAGAAATATAAATGCTTGTTGTTCTCCAGACGTTGCATCAGGTGTGAGAAGGAGACACAGTCAGAGCAGGGAACAGAAGTGTGGACTTCTATCCTGTAACCATGTAGCTTTACTTCAACTACCCGCTCTACTTCTACTACTACAAGATCAAACAAGTGCGAAGTAAAATACTTGTATAGTCTTTACTTCATGCTATGTTTGGTTAATTTACAGGTGCAACAAAGCATACCTACACTAACTAAAATATTCTATACAATGTAATGAACATAACTTTTGACTTATTATGGGTTTCATTCTTTCAACTGTGCACTGATTGAGAGGCAGTATATAACTAAATAAATCAAATTGGCCAATAATCCATGTAACATCAGTTTGAGTTTGGTCGTTTCTCTGTCTGCCTGCATCTCAGCTGTGTTGTAATTGTGCATGGAGCCTTTCTGCTTATCAGTGTAAGCAAATAGCAAACTGTCTGGTCTTGTTGATTCTTCCTTCTCTGTCAAACAGCTCAGTGCTTGAAGTGGTCAGTCATTTAGAAGAATTGAGCTTTTCTTTGTCATTTGAGTTTCAGCAACAACAACAAAAAAGGCGAGATAACAAACAACCTTGATCAATAACTCCTCGACGTGTCAGGGTTTGTGTCTTTCAGAGTGACTTCCTATTTTTTGCACACTCTGATTCCTCAACACAAGACGTCAATATCAGGCAGTGTTGCCGTGTTGTCAACATATTTGTTCTTTTTCCATCCTTTTTAAAGTGAACTCATGGTACAGACTGCTTCACTATTCACTGACAAAGCTAATTACATGGCGTCTACATCACAGGAGCATCGCCGCTATGAGCAAACATGCACTTAATCATTTTGTTTGAAACTTTTGATCAAACATGTTACATTAAAATGTTGCAATTCATGATTTCAAGTCCCAGAACACAAAAGATATGGTTATGCTGTGCTGTGCTGAAGCTCTTTTTAAATTATACATAAGCATTTAAGTGTTTTGAGAAAGCAACTTGCCTCTACGTCTTCTCTTCCACAGGATGTCTTGATCTGTCTTTTGCTATTAAAATACCATGCAAACCAAACTCAATGAACCATGAAGGAGAGAGTATGTCATCTGAGTAAGGATGCAGAATTTTAAAGCAGCATCATCACACCCACTGGCAGAAATAGACATTTCCCTTCCCTGTATTTCCACCACAGAAAACTAAAACTGATCATACCATTTAATATTATATAACAGGCATAATTTTGTTACAAATTAGTCTGTAAAAAAACCACCTCGTGATGGCTTAAGTTCATTACTGTCTAATGCATCGTAATACCATTTCTCCATCACGCATCAGATCAACGAATCCTTCACTTCTCCACCACTCCATTCCTCATGGGTTTTAACTTTTTGGTGGTTAAAAATGTTAAAAACTAATTAATTTATGACAAACTCGTTATGTTTGCAAATGGATTGCAAATACATAATGACAAACTGGTAACTTAAGAAAGAACAGAACAGAAACAGCGTGCAGCGTTATCATGCTATGCTAAGCTAAGCTAAGCTAAGTGAAGGATGCAACTGCTTTTTTATTCTTTTATTTATTCTAAAATTTTATTCTGTCAAATACACACCCAAAAACAGAAAGTTTTTTTCTTTTCAGAATAAAATCTTCAAGGTTTAATGCCAAGTTCCTATGGTTTTCCATCATAACATGACATCAGACTGAATTAATAAAGCAACAAAAGAAAGTTTTTATAGTAGCACCTTGATTTGAAAATACCTATTAACAAATAAGTGATCTAGTTTTTTCCTAATATTCTTACATGTAATGCTGCATGATTCATCTGCAAACAGCTGGACAAAAGGGAAATTTGGAATGGCTGATAAGAGCTGCTTACATCTGTGAGCAGTCATTTAGCATTATTTCTATGTCACCAAACATCCCATAAACCAGCTGCTATGTCACATTTTAATCAAGTTACTGGCATAGCCAGCATCCCAGAAAAAAAAATTCCCTGTAATGATGGCAATAAGTGAGCAGAAAAAAATCCCATGTTTCCATGACTTTCACCAAAACTGTTACAGCTACAGTGTGTTGGCCAGTCATTAACTCATGCAGCTGCAGCTGCATAACCAGACGCTTGTTGCAAACTGGTTTGTAAAAACCTTGTATGCAGAAAACTGCATTCATTAAATCAGCAGTTCTCCAAGTCACGACCCCCAAGATTATACACAGTGTTTGTGACCACCATGCACGATGAGTAAGTGATTAATTGTGTCATATATCAAATGGATCATTTTGCAGCGATTCGATCTCTAAATGTGAAGCTAGAAAACGGCCAGAAAATTCATATATGAGGAGGATAAAGTGGTTTAATGTTTGTTCGGTTTACCGCTGGGACAAGGCACCTCTATGTTTAAAATAAGCTTCTCTTGCATATTGTCACAGTTTGAGTTTGATTAGTTCCTGTTTTATTTTGTTACAGTTTCCATCTAGCTTTCTTTGCTGTTTATTGATTTCACCTGGGTTCACTTAGTTCATTCATTCCACATGTGTCTGGTTATTTATACCCCTGGTTTTTAGTTCATCCTCACGGTTCATTAGTTGTGTTAGCTTCTGGTCTGTGTTTGTCCATTAATATCATCTCTTGGATTAAACCTGATTCCCCTGCATTCTGTCTGCCTCGTCTCCTTCCTGCCTTTGGGTCCACACAACACCTCTGCCTCACCTCCGTGCTCTCCTTACTGTAGCACACATGATACCAAATTCTAAGCAGGATGAGGAATCATTTTTTTGTTAATGCATTTATGTGTTAAATTAAATTAAGGTGCTAATTTCACTGATTTATCTTTGGATTGACAGTATAATTTTAACAGCTCTGGCTAATTTTTTTTTTGTTAAATGTCCATCCATCCTTTCATTTTCTATACCTCTAAATCCAATTATGGGTCACAGGGGCCTGGAGCCTATTCCAGCTATTAGCAGGGCAGGGTACATCCTGGACAGGTCATCAGTCCATCACATGGCCTATTTGATAGGCTATATATTTATTACAATTGTCTACCACCCCCAGTTTGAAAACTGCTCCAAAGAAACATCTTTCTAACTTTAACTGGCTTTAAAGTTGTTTATATTGACACTGATTACATGCAATAACAAATCCAACACGCCTTACTTTTAAACAAACATTAAACAATTTTTGTTCTATTTTGTGAACCAGCTTCCAGTGTGAGTTCGGGAGTTGCTGCTCATTGTGGCTCTGGCTGCTGAATGCAGACTTTCTACTTTTAAGGTTTTCATATTACACTTAAGAAGTTAAGTCTGCCTTTGCATACATGCAGAGACTCTGATAAGTGACACCTCAACCAGGCAGAATTAGTGTTATAACTATAGTTACTACATGACAGGGACTGAACTAAATGAAGCTGAATAGATGCATAAAAAAACTTACTGATGTTGGACTGTGACAGATTGATCTGTATGACACAGGATATAAACCGGTGTAACACAAAATTCTGTGCCTGCAGAAAACATTTTCTTTCAAAAGCTGACAACATAACGACGATAATACCACCCAATGCTTTTCTGGACAGAGAAGCAACAGATCTTTAACATGAAGCATATGCAAAATGGAAAATGGAAAATGGAGACTAACATAAACTAAAATTCAGAATTTCTCATGAATATCTAAAATTTGACCTCCCGAAGGACTACAATTTGATGAACCTTCAAATCTGCCTTCAAATTGTTCACCTGATTTTACTGAAGACTTAAATTCATCCTTTTGAGTTCATTTTTAAAGTTGGCCATTGCCCCATCCTTATGTGGATTGTAAATTATAATGTGAGTGTGTGTGTGCATAAATAGTCTTAAAAATTATTAAAACAATTCAACTTGTAATGGAGAGATCTTAGGATGGATGGCACTGAGTTCATTATCATGCAAACAGGTAAAAGCCTGTAATTACTGCATGTCACTAATCTTTCAGTTTACAAAAATCATTTAATCCCAACAGATGCAATGAGTTTAGCTTCTCATTACTTAAAAACCATACAGAATTACACTTTCTGTCCCATGCAAAAGAGCTTTGTTGGTCCAAGAAGGGTCAAATCAATGGCATCAAGCAGAGAAAAGATCTCAGAAAATGACAGAAACTACTAAAATTGAGTTAAAAACTGTCCAACACATTATTAAAAACTGGAAGGATAAGGGAATTATTGTCTTCAAGAAAAACAAATGTCTGGAAAAAAGCCTGAATAAATGTTATTGTGGATCTCTTAAACATGTGTTACAATTAAAACAAAGGAAAACAACAGAACTCAGTGCTGTGTTTAGCAGTAAGGACATTTACATATGCAAATGTTTGGGACTGAAGAGCTGTGTAGTCCTAAAAACCCCTCAGTAGTGAACATGAAAAGGTGTTAGCTTGTTTAGAAGCGTGAAGATTGGACTTGGGGTAAATGGAAGAAGATCATGCGATCAGATTTTCCCAGATCCAGACTGATGTGTGCTGTGCATCAGGGTAAGGGGCAGATTAAGTGATGCAGCCATCATGCTTAGTGCCTGCTGTACCAGCCGGTGGGGTCCATGCTATGATCTGGGGTAGCTGTGGTCGAGGTTCTGATCATGCCAGGACTCATCAGGCTCAAATTGGGAAAGATTATCAGGTGCATGAGACATCATTTTCACACATGGACTGTGTGAAAGATCTCTGTGAAAAATGAATGTGACCTTTCTTTTGGTTGTAACGTTTCTGTGTGGCAGTGTAATAAATAAAAGAAACCAAAGTTTAGACAGTATGGTTTATAAAAAAAACCCTACGAGCCCTTCATGTGGTGTTTTCTGTGAAGCTCAGCCAAACAACATATGTTCAATTGCTGTAAATGCTCTCTCACATTTCATCTTAAGATCATCAAACCAGAATAAAATGAGCTATGCTGCCATCTTATGGCGTTTGCAGCAAGCACTTATTGCACAACGCACCATTTTCATCTGAACTTCCTCAAAAGGTACATCTCAGTAGGAAGCACCAGTATGATGTATGTCAACATGAACCCGCCTGTTGGAATCAAGTCGTTTTAAGTGTCACAAACGCACTTGGGGGGTTATAAGAGGTGCATTTCTCAACACATGGGGGCGCTGCAATATTCTGGTTGTCTTCATCATCACACACAAGGTTTGACTTGGTCCGCCCCGCTTACACATCTGTTGTGCGTTTATTTCCAGATTTGTTAGTGCTAACTCATTTAAAGATTTTGTTGTTTTTGTGACAACAAAATAAAAAAAAAACTACATTTTAAAATTGTAGCGAGCATAAAATCCATACAACATTTATAACTAATTAAGTGCGTGATTTGATGCCTGTTTTCTGTTTATGGGAGCAAAATAAAAAAAAGAGATAATAAAAGTTTTAATACGTATTACTTTTAAGTTTTGTTGGGAAGAAAACATTTCTCTGACTCTAACAAAATATGCTTTGATGGAAAACTAGACAATCGGGACAGACCTGAACAGATAATGGAGGTTGGACGCAGTGGGGAGTAGTCAGTGGTACAGTCCTTACCCATTGGTCGCCTCAGACACAGTAGCTCTCACATAAATGCGCTCCCACCGCCAACCGTAGCAGATAGGCTAATCACAGGCCAGTGTAAGAGACACACACACACACCTTCTGTTGGCTTTGCCACGGTTTACAGGGGGATGCGTTTTGACTCACAAAAAGCTCCAAGATTCGACTCGTGGTTTCGTCTTGCTTCTCCGCAGTTGTGCGACTTTTGCGCATAGGTTCCTGCTCCGCTTCAACTCTGAAGATGACTGGGGTTTTTGAAAACCTAAATACTGATATGCATTCCAACCAAATTACCTCAAACAATTATCACAGCTTGCACAAATCGCAGGAGTCTCCGACCCTGCCGGTTTCCACCGCGACAGATAGCAGCTATTACAACGGCCAGCAGACTGGTCACTGCGCTGGCTCTCCGTTCAGACAACTGGGCTCTTACCAGTTCCACGGCAGCACCACGAGCTCGTTGCCATATAACGCAAAGTCATACGATCTTGGTTTCAACTCTTCTTATGGTGCATACAGCTCTTACGGGTCCAACTCTTCTCCTACTCCAGCTGATACAGGTAAGAAAGCTTCAATGATTTTAACACTCCGGGTGCAAAGCTGTTTAATCAGGTCACATATTACACCTGTCAGACTAATTATTTGGCATAAACGACCCTAAAATATATTGTGTTTGTAGCCTATACTTCTGTATATAATAAACAAATCTTCACAATGTTGCCTGTTATTATTTAATACATTTGCACAGCCGTTCATGGTGGTGCAAATGCGTAAAAGTTGTAAAGGACTGAAAAACTACAGAAGCCTCCATGAATAACGCCAACTACATGTGTGTGTCCATCAGAGAAAGAGGAGAGCGAGCCAGAAATCCGGATGGTTAATGGAAAACCAAAGAAGGTCAGGAAACCTCGAACCATTTATTCCAGCTTCCAATTGGCGGCACTTCAACGGAGGTTTCAGAAGACGCAGTATTTGGCTTTACCAGAGCGGGCAGAGCTGGCAGCCTCGCTGGGCCTTACGCAAACACAGGTGGGTTCATGCTCCATGAAATATTCACTCTAACTCTTTAATTATAATAAACCTAAACCGACTAATGGGCTTTTAGCTAATCCAAACAAGATGTGTTAATCAATCTTATATGTGTTTCTGGTTCAGGTCAAAATCTGGTTTCAAAACCGTCGCTCCAAGTTCAAGAAGCTGTGGAAAAGTGGCGAAATTCCCCCGGAGCAACACGTCGCTTCCAGCGAATCTCCACCGTCTCCGCCAACCACTGCCTGGGACTTTCCACAGACTCAGAGAATGAACACTGTCAGCTCGAGTTTACCTCCGAGCAGCAGCCCTCCCAACACGACCGCTCCCTCCTCGTTTTTGGCAAACTACTCCTGGTACTCCACGAACTCTTCGACGCATCTGCAGCCTCCCCTGGTCCACCAGCACAACTCCGCCATAAGCGCTGGGACGATATTCTGAAATAAAATTTAAAAAAAGAAAAATATGATGGGTTTAATCGGACTATACTGGTGAAAATAGTGAAATGCCAATAGCTTCATTTTACAGACCTCGCGTGCGCCTTTACGCGCAAAAATCTAGGAAGCTTAATGGAGCAGGAAGGGTCCGTGGACCTTTCCAGTTGTCGCACTGGTAGGCTACTAAATGATAAACACAGATTTCTACAGTTATTTTTGTATTTATTTATTTTGTTTAAGTGAGGGATGAATGAACCACTATTACCCAAAGCAATCACAGCCTGGGCACAAGCCTGCTTTCACGCGGACGTCACTTTTACTCCTTTTTTTCCATCTTTTTCCCCATTCCTGCAAAAATGAACTGACAGAAGGACAACCTGTCACATGTAGCACAAGTCAAATGTATCGTGCCTTTTTTCCAATGTGACCTCATTTTGTTGTGAGAAAAAAAACATTACCTTTATTAATTCTTCATGTAGTTGATTTAAATCTCATGTTTTTGGGTAGCCTAAGCGCGTTGTAAATATTTTTTATCACACAGCATTTTGATAGCCCACGTCACTTTGACTCTTTTAGGCTTTTTGTGCAAATCCATTAATCATCGTAAGCTACTGATTGTCCCATCCTCTGATTTACTTGTACTCCATTTAATTGTATTTTTGTGTTATTTATTTTTAGCAGTGTTCCATATATGGCAAGACGTTATTTAAATAAAATGTTTTCTGTGAATTTGCATTTGACCTTTTATTTGGTTGGAGTAGTTTGTTTCTTACGTCCCAGGTGGAAACAATTAGGCTAAAAATTTGGGCTAGCCTGTGATGACTGTTTTTAATATTAGGCTAGTTCCATTTTATTTAATTTTTGGGAACAGTTTATATGTGCAAAATTAGCTACAGTCTAGGTGCAAATTTGGCCCATATGATAGCCTGTTTTATGGGAAGCCAATGATATTTTTTTTTTATTTAAACCTGTTATGACATGCTAGGTTATGCTACTTTGTATAACCATCTTTTTTTAAATAAGCTATAACCTATTTGATATTAATAAGATAATTTGTAGCTTGGTCAGTCTATTTTTATTGCCCATTCTGCCAGAACCTCTCACAATTTAAGACATTAAACTTATTTATTTAACTAAAATGAATTGTTTTGCTCCTAATGTTGGGATTTGTTGCTCAGACAGATGAATACATACACAACTGTGGCTACTTAGCCGACAAATTAGCCTGGATGCTAGCTAACATCTCACGAATTAAGCTGTTTTTTCACCCAAAAACAAGGAGCAAAATCTGTCAAATATACTTGGTGATTGTATGAACGCATTAAGCGGACAAAGACCCAAATTAGCATTTTCTTCCATTTATTTGACCCGTTTTTGTAAGCCCTGATAGAGCTCGCGCAACCGGGGGCTCGCGCAGACAGGCAGAGTCGGAGAAGGCCTGGGGGAGCTGAGCTGATCACAGCAACATGCTTTGGCATGTCAGAGGGGAAGATGAGGGTGGGTATGAATTGAGCAGCTTCTCAGACTCTGTGGAGTCAGAGAGCTGCTTCCCAGACATTTTATGAAGTCAGCCTAACAAGAGAAAAAGCAGGAAGTAGCTCCAACACGGCCTGAAGCGATAGCTGAAGCATCATGGAAACATTTCTCACAGCAAGTCAGAGCTCTGAAGACGAGCAGGTTGACCCACATTATTCCTTTGGCTCATTTACCTGTAAGAAAACAGCCCAGAGACAGCGTTTGCGCCAGGAAAACATATAATAAAAGACGTTGCAGCCTATAATGAAACATTAAAATGGCCATAGGCCATTATAAAATAAATTCTAAAGGTATTTGCGTAAATTTCTTTGCACATTATTGGGCCATTATGATTCCAGGACGGTCTCAGATTATTTATCACACTTTGTGTGGGCTCTCATACACTCCATATCCCACATGCTACTCTTTAAACGAGCACAAGCCATAAAATAGGATCGTTTCCTTGTACATAATTAGGACTGTAGCTTGTCAGCGGTTGTATATGTGCATGATAGAGCCCCCCCTCCCCCCGGGGGGGCTGACAACACCAGACAGATCCCCATGCATGATGCACCCAGCCAGTGTTGTAGCATATTTATGCACTTGTACACCTGTAATCCAGTTATTGAGGCCTATACAGGTTATAAATGAGCAACTGAATTAGACCTAATGAACAAAAAAAGGCATTCCCTTGGATTTGTTTGAATGCAACATTTGCTCCATGATGAATGCTTCCAACAGGAAAGTAAACAACACAAGGGTTTTCTATTTTTTTTGGTTTCTTGTTGTGATTTCATTCATTGATTAGAGCTACTGTGGTTTTATAGTTTTGCATTTCTCTTGGCAACTTGTAAATGCCATACTCCCCTATCCTCATTTAAACTCTGATCTGTAATTTCATCCACATTTGCTCTAGTTGGAGCATTTTAGCTTTCAAATCTGAAAGCCTGCCATTACTATATAATTCTTCGCAATTTTAGATGTCCTAATATGGGGTGTAATTTTTACACAAGACCAATTCCCGCTATTTCAAGCATCAACATTGTCAAAGTTGTATGTACATAATAAATGGGAATATCAATGCATAGTTTTTAGCCTAACATCTTGACTCAACGATAATTATATCCGTGTGGAGCCTACGCGGAATTAGCCTGAATTGCATGGTAACTGCTGCTTTAAATTTTAAAAAATTACTCATAATTTCCCCCAAAGATTACCAAGATCTCGAGTGCACAATGTCATCAGCGTAATGAGGAGTAAACATTTATGCTAATAATCTACAATTTTTTTCTCCATCGACTATAAAGAGGGGACATAAAGCAGACATTTTCAGTCATATTCTGAACTCTGCTGCTATAGCTTGGACCGACATGCAGCACATTTGATGGGATTTAAACCTGGATTTTGTGTTTGTGCTGCAGGATGCTTCTCCTCATGCCTCCATTTTTACCTCCACACATCATGAGATGGAGCTTCCAGCTGAAAGGTGTGTGCTAAATGTTTATTTCCTATTTAAGCGGATAAATTTGGGATCATTAAAGACACATGGCCTAAAAGATCAAATTGATTTTTCTTTTCATCAGCATCATCTTTCATTAGTTTATTTTCCCTTCTCTTGTTGGTAATGTTGATTTATCCCATTTTTTAAGGAGAATCCTTAGCCTATGAGAAAATGATATAGCCTAAGTGTGATTTTATTTATTTAAATACCATTTTAAAGTGCAGTTTATCGATTCTGCGCACAGCGAGGAGACATGCAAGGAGAGGAAAACAGAAGCAACCTCGTTACTGCGCCTTCCTGATTTTGAAGCCTCTTCGCAATGACAACTCGTTGATGTACACCTGCAAGCAATTTTTCAGTCTTATACATAGGATAAGTCTAAGGGAACAGTGAGGAAATGGCAGCTCACCTATTTCGCTTTTTTTTTTTTCCTGCTGCAGCCGAAATTTTCTTTCAGCACTATCTCTTTTGTTAAGGCAGAAAGATCCTCGGTGCGAAAAAATTGCGCATAATTACCTCAGAGATAGGAAACTGCATTAGAATAAATAAGGGCGAAATTACTGTAATTATGCTGGGTTTGATGGGCTCAGCTCGTATAATCAAGGGGAGAATACAGCGAAATAACACTGACCCTCTTGGATGTGCAGCTGCGCCTTTCTGGGAATAGGTAGGCAGATCTCTGCAGCAAGGCTTTCTTA
>JBAMHV010000013.1:12808943-12831260 GCA_037177535.1 Pseudomugil gertrudae
TATATATATATAGCAATATAGTATAGCAATATAATATAAACAAATGAAGTAATGGAAAGAATAAATGATAATTTCATGGATTTTTATAAAGATTTGTGCAAAGTTTTATTTTTAATTGTTTTTTTTTTTTTCTTTAGGCTTTGATGACCCAACAGCTTCCTGACTTCACAAACAGACTCCTGGAACTGGACATATATGCTCTGAAGGCTAATTATTGTTGAACCCTGAAAGATGTGTAAGAATGATTGTTTTATGCACATTTGTTTGGTTTATTTATAGAACAGAAATGTATTGTCTTTGAAGATCTTTCAGTGGATAAAAAGAATTATAATTAATCCACTTGTAGTACTTTCTGGCAGACTTCAGACTTTTCACAGTAGAGCTTGGAAGTCACATTTCAGCTCTCTTTTTCCATTTCAGTGTTCAGAGCTGCTTTCTCTTCACAAAGCAGGGGTCACAGTGTGGAAAAGCCCCCAGTGAACTGGTAGAAATGCTGTTCCCATTACAGCAGCAGCAGGGGTCAGACCATGGCAGCAAGCATCCAAGCTGCCCAAAATTGGCTGCAAAATGACCAATTACCTGACGGCTGGGGAGAAAGGACTTAGAAAAATATGGCTTTTACTTAATTCAGCTAAACTGTAAAAGAAACTAGTGTCACACCGATGGCTCATACTTTCTACATCCCACCTGTTAAGTGAAGACCTGAGCTTCAAGGTGTTTGTTAATCAGAAAATGACATTTTAGATAAATTATGTAAGCGAGCTGGATAACAGAAATAATATAAGCACAGGAATTATTTCACCAAAACAATGACTGATTAAACATCTTTACATGTAAGACTTATTGAATTAATTTTCCCACAAATGGGAAACATGCAAATTTGCCAATTAAGTCATTTGCCCATGGAGAGCTGGACTGCTTGACGTTCAGCTGCCACTGCGCCTTTAGTCTCAAACCCTTTTTAGTTTTTGTTAAGAGTTAAGTCTCCAACAAAGACAGGAAGGAGGTCAGCACTCAGCCAACACCTGAATGTGCCTCTCTTTTTTGTGCTCCCCTTGATCCCAACAGTCTGTGCCTATCATTAGTCTTAATGATGGAAAATTGTCATGTTGATACAAGTCTTGCTTTCCCCCTCTCTTCTTTGTATAAGTAGAAGGTGGAAGCTCCATTTGTAACAAAGTTCTTTGTGACTAAAAGCCGTGGACATTGCATTTGCGCTGGGGGAGAAAAAAGGCTGTAGATGCTCTTTCCATAGCTGGGATAATTATTCCTACTGTGACCTTAATGATTCGCTCTGTTCATCCTGCATCTCATCCACGCGCCAGGCCCTCAGCAGAGCCCTGTGTCAGGGAATATGAAAAACCCATATAATGAAACCATTTTGGCTGATGGAAAAAAGGGCCTACTGGAGCCGCACTTGCTACAAAGACGGCTCAATTATATGAGTAATTGTGATAATTTTCCCTCCATTCACTGCTTTCTCTGAAAGGTAAAAAACACAGATGCTGAAAGGGAAATTACTTGGACAATATATAATCTGTGAAATGGTCACAACAGAAAAAAGATGACTGTAAGAAAGTGAAGGACTATAAATAGGTATGTTAATGCAGGGCACATAAATACACCCTCAGAAGCTTACAGACATAAACAAACAGCAAGGCGCTGTGCGAGCCCATATGATGGGGAAAAAAGCAACAAATGACCACTGAAAAAAACATGATAAAAGTAGATGTGCAGCTGCCAGAAAATTAAACCTCCTTCTCCTTCCTATTGACAAATTTCAGGTCCTGAAAATGCACCCTCATAGTTGGCTATCATTTGTTGTTCTCTGACAGGAAAAGGATAATTACCTCTCTCAGAGGCAGGAGGACTGACATGCCCTTTAGACTTTGCCATGAATGCAAAGGCTTGATGGAAAGCTCGAGGAATAATTTTGTTCTTTGCCTTTCTTTTATGCTCAAGAGCATGTTTTATTCCAAAGAACCAAAGGGATGACAGTATTGTAGAGTGCATTAAAGCATGAGTTCCTACTGTAAATATGACACCCCTGTATCTATCAGCGACTGTGTTTAGGGGAAAAAGAGCAGAAATGCAATAAAATGTTAATTTCACCTCACTGTGACACAGATGAGATGAGAACTATGCATTAGTTTTTCTTTATACAATGGGTAACTTATTATTTCAATATACACAGTCTTGTTCTTTGGTGGAAAAAAGACATTTCTGCAAATCAGGAGCAGGGCTGCATATTAAATTTATGTGCAAATGGTAATTTATTGTTTCTGAAGTCTTTTTATGAGTTTGTGAAAATACCAGCACTTGGACTGATTTTTTCCCCCCCAGTTTTCCACTAAACTAACTAATTCTTGCATCTTCATTAATCTCATCCCTAACGAAGATGCCGTCCCGCTGTGCCGTTTTTTCAGCTAAACCACCAACACGTGTGTGTGCTGACCCTTCAGACTCTGCAATCTGAAATAAATCTTTTCAGACAAGCTGGGCAACATTACAACCTTGCAGCTCAAATACTTGTATCACCCTCAAATGATGAGTCTTCGTCACACACCATGTCATCAGTTTCAACCCCCAAACCTCCAATAACTTCCGTCCCATTGAGCAGCCTTGCATGTCACAGTGCCAAGACAGCCAGAGACCCCCTGGTCCTACTTGATTGTGCCTCTTGTAACATGGAGAAGCAGCTTGGTCCCACCACCAGCCTATACTCAGCATCATGGTTTTTTTTTTTTCATGCAACACACAAACACACATGCCCACAAACCACCAATCTCAAATCAGTGCACCCCACTGTGAACTTCCTGACAGCCTTCAGAAATGTTTTCAAGTTGTCAGATCCCTGCAGTAATGGCCTGGGAGCAGAGAACACAGCAAAACAATAATCATATGATCAGAAATCTAGGTTGTGTAAAGACTGTGAGAAGCTGTTTGGGTTGTATCTTTCAAGCTCTTTCATTTGCAGTTTTCACCTAGTTTCAAATATGAAGTCAGTGTAATGTTTGGTCACCTTGTCACAGAAGCAAACAGGCTTGTAGCAGTCTGAAGCAACTACTTTTTACAAACAGGTTTATAGATTTTGGCAGCAGTAAGGGACTACTGGAAATTATTAAGGGGAAAAGAAACACATGGGTCATATTTTTTTTGATTCATTGTGGCACAATGTCTAACTTTCATTGACAAAACCGACTGTTGAAGCAACAGCCTTCCCCATTTTTCTGTTTATAACATGTTTGTCTGCTCTTCTAGTGTTACAGGTTTTAAACACACATCACTCTACATTATTTCCACATGCAGTGATTTGTAATCATGAAACTCAGAATTAATGTTCTGGTATGTTCAGGGGAAAGAAGAACCTACTGGGATTATTTTGTGCTGCAGCGAAGCCAAGGCAAGTTTATTTATATAGCACCTTTCACGTACAGGGCAGCTCAAAGTGCTTTGCGAATAAAGCGAACAAAGAGTTGACCAAACTTTTACATGCACCGCTGTTGACAGTCACAGACGAGAAAAGAAAACAGAGAAAAAAGACAAAGCCCACTGTGAAATATCTGAGACGCTATTAAATATAATTGACTCGGACTCCGATTGAAAGTAAATTAGTCACCTTTCAGCTGATATAAAACCGTTGCTGATATGAAACAACTCAGCTTGACTTTGAAATGATAAAACAGCCTGTAATAGCTGGAAGAAGAAAAACAACAAAAACATCTTCACGGCTAAAGTGGTAACTAAAGTGCAGAAACAATATGAACGATTGTACTTTTAACTGTAATATGATTATACTTGAGTTACAATTTACAGTATATAATACTTTTGGACTTTTTGGAGATCAGCATCATCCTCTTAGCGTTTAGATTCTTTAATGAGAAAATGAACTATTAGAACAAAGGTATTAATGTCACATTATCAACAAATCCTAGAGCGATAAAACATCGTCACTCAGCAAAAAAGTCAAAATCTAAAAGTCAAAATCCTGATTCATATAGACATAGTGTCTGTTCTGTTGCATCTACAAGCTCACATACTGACCCGAAGACAGAGGTGGTCTGATTTTGTGCTTCATAACTAGCAGGCTGATATAAAACAGTCTGACCTATAGCTGTAACTCATAGATACTAACTGGGGCAGAGAGACCTGTCTTCCAATTAGACTGCAGCACCATGGCCCAAAGCTCAGCCATCTATGTTCAGAGCTAAGACAAGGCTGTCAGAGACTTTAATAAATGTAGGGAGCGCCGCATGGGAAAAGTGTTGCTGTCTCAATAGAGTGGCACAGACAGGCCAAGGCTGTCAATGGAGCCCCTAATGACAGAGTAAAATAATGACAGACCCCAGTTAGAATCAGCAGGAAGAGGAAGATCAATCTGCAGCCAGAGAGGGAGGGATAAAAGGAGGGGGGATGAAACTGTGGGCTCTTTCTTTTCTATTTTCTCAGTTTTAGCTCATCTCATACATATCTTTTTGCTGCAGCTGGCTCGATTCGTGGAGGGGCAGCTCTGCATTAAGCGCACAGTGGATCAATAGCCATTACAACTCCCTCACAGCCTGACACATCGCAGGGCTACGGCTGACATTTCACTCAGGGTTGCATTGATCCCTAGTGCACAATATTCCAGCCCCCAGTTAGTAGCAGAGCCTGGGGTCTGGCTGGAATTGAAAAGCAAGGGAGGGGGGTGTAAAATGGCAGAGGGATGGCTAACCAGCTGCCCATGCTACAAGTAAACAGCAAAACCCTTGATGCATTCCTCATTTTCAATCTACTGGTTTTCCTGCCACTACTGGAAAAGTAAGGGGTTGTATCAAAGAATCAAAGCTTGACCTACGAGAATTATTTATACGCGCAGCAGATCAGTGTAGGCAGAAATAGCTGTTGATAGCATCTACTGCTTCCACAAACTGATGGAAAGTCAGACTAAAATAAGCATTTAGTGCAATTAAAAAGTGGGAGTTTCCAACAAACCTCGATCAAAATAAACACAGAATACAGCAGACAACACAAAGTCACACATCATTTGACTTAATTTCTGCCTTCTGAGACCTGAGATGTTATCGCTGCACTCACTTGCACCAAACCGTTGACTTCATACTCATGCAGAAAATATTTGCAAGGACAAGTTATTTATAAGTTTAAACAAAAGAGATACAAAACTATCATGTCACCATCAAGTTCTGCAAATACAACATTAAGTTCTACAACAATTAACGGTAAAATTATGGAACTTGTGAGTTTTTTGAAGAATAAGTCTATCAAGAAAAACTCAAATCTAAATGTGAAAGTTTTTCTAGCACAAAAGCACAAAATCTTGTGTATTTGCATAACTTGTAACCAGCAGAGTGGCGCTGCTGGGTTTGATCCCTAAATTGTGCATCATTTGGAAAAGAGAGGAAATTCTGAATGGCTATTAGGTGCACCATGGTCACACTGTTCTTCAAGGAAAGAAAGTATTATTCTGCTTTCTCCTTGGTCTTTACTGCATGGTGGATAAAATGTATGTATCATAATATAATCTGACAAAGAGGCGGCTACTCAGCCGATCCTGAGCTACATCTAGTTTCTTTATATTAGGCTCCAATGAGTCAGACGTTCTTGTCATCTGTTAAAGTGGTCTTGAGAGATAGTTTCCTATTTTTTATATGCTGTTATATATATATATATGTGTGTGTGTGTGTGTGTGTGCGTGTGTGTGATAATGTTATTTTACTCCATTCACAGGTGAAGAAACGGTTGCATTAGATTTGACCTCTAAAGCCATAATTGAATTCTTCCTCTGGGAAGAAATTTGGGTTATTAAAGTCCCCCCCCCCTCCCCCCCCCCCCCCCCCCTTCCCCCCATCCCAGAGGCCAGGCTTCATAGCAGGGACAATAATGTGACATTTCTGGACACAAACACTTTCTATATCCACCACCTTTGACGCCGGGTGATGTAGCGGTGCCCAACAGCAGAGGAAGACCTGCAGCTCTGAAGCCTCCGCTTTAATTTCATGGTTGGATTTAATACCTGTCGTCAAGCAGTCAGTGGTCATTATTTACTGCCAGAATGAGGAAGAAATGACCCAGAGTGAGTCTGCAGTTGCAATGGTTGCATTTTATATGGTGCGTGGAATAGTGTGGTGAGGATTAAACCAGCCACATTTTGTCCTCTGTTTAATTATGAGACCAAGGCCAGTCCAGCACTAAGACACAGAAGTCCTGCAAGCTGACGAAGACCCATCATAATTCATATAATGCTGCTTTGGCACAGACTTGTGACAAGGCTTAACTCCAAGAGCTGCTGGCTTGTGTCCATGTGGCTTATGGGTTTCTGCCAGGGCAGAGGATAGACCTAATGTTTATAAAGTGCATATTGTTTGAATTGTTGGCTGTCGTATGCAATTAAATACAAATGTAACCTAAAATAGTTCACATGAAGAGTATAAACTGCATTCTTCAGGTCAAAATGTGTAATTTACCATTGTTTGACAAGCTGGTCTTAAATAAAGTGAACATTTTATGCACGCTACATCTTAAATTCAAATCTTTTGACTGATAGCTGCCTTATTTTCCTGTCTTCTTTGAGACTCACCTTCTTTTTTGCTGCTCCAAAGTCACTTGTTTGAGTGGTCAATTACTATGTTTTTCTCCCTCACAGCCTCACAAAGTGAAATTGATGTTTTCACAGCTCCATCTTATGACAATGTTTGTGTGAATTATTCAGCCTTTGCTTTTATCAGATAACAATAACTTGAAATAGTCTAATGCAGAAATAGGAGCAATTACCGTGAAACAAACTCCAACTCACTTTTCATCCACAGTTTTTCTTTCCTAGGAAAGTTAAACATCATTCATCTCTGTTGTGGATGGTTGTACTGGAAAGGTGGCACGCAATGCTTTGATTTACAGTAGCTACCGAGATATTTAATGTGCTTTATATTCAGGTTTGGGTTCACATTGAAGGTGACTGCTGAGAAACACCCGCTGGATAGTAAAGGCAGCACTCTGCGCTGGCTTTGCTCAGAGGAAACACCTGCAAAGGTAACACATGTAGGTTTGCAAACAAACCTACACTGTGTATTTTTGCACTGAGCAGAGGGGATTGTGATCTTATTTAGAATATTTGTAGCTTTGCTCAAACTTACCAACAGGGAAAGCCTGACAGTAAAACAAGCAGCAGTTTTTGCTGGTAGTTTCTGCTGAGGGAAGCAGGTTAAAGTTTTGGTGTGTAGCAGCCTGACCTCTTTGTGCCGTGAGAGAAAGTTTTCTCCCTCCATGCATCCTGGATAAATTAGCACCAGAGCCAAAGTGTGGACGGCAGCTGGAGTGCAAGAGTCAGCTCTGGCAGTGGTGATAATCAACAGGGAGGATGTGGAGAGAGAAAACCCTGAGGGAGGAGGGGGTTTGGGGGGGTGGGGGAGCTGTGGTGGTGGGCCTGACTGTGATCTTACAGGCCCAATCAGAACCCAAATGGAGTTGAGGCCTCATGCAGTGTAACGGCACACCATCACTCCACATCCTGGACACAGAGCAGGTCTCCTCCCCAACCGGCTGCTTAACCCTTTTTGCAGCATGTGTGTGTGCCTGCGGATGTGTGTGTGTGTGTGTGTGTGTAAGCATGGCTCTCCCAGCCCTCATTCGCTCATCACTGCACTAATCAGCCTCAGAGACAGCAGCTGCAGGGAGCCCCACTCCTAACCTGGGCTGGAGAGGCTGTTGTACTCAGCAAGAGGAGAGCAAATACAGAGCTTAGTGTTCTCAACAGGGGCTACAGAGCATCCACATGTCCAAAACTAGCTGCTTAATTTATTTTAGCACATTCAGTCATAAATAAAATCAGCAAACACTGGACCTCTTTATTTTTAAAGAGCGAATCTTTAGCTTGAGTAACACCAGTTTTCTACAGCTTAAATGCCTCCATGGTTTCACATGCATGGAATTACTGAAATACAACTAAATGTCCTTTTTTATCCCAAAAATATGTTTTATTTATATTACTGACCAATTCCATGAAGCAAAGAAGAGATTAGAGAAGAATTTTAACATACTCAAAACAAACTCAGGAGCCAACAAAGTTGATTATGTTAAAGGTTTGTATGTTCACTATCAAGATACGGATGATTAACCTTTCATATTCCACACAAGTTAAAATATGTACAGCAAGCTGTTCCAAGGAAGCTGCATGTCAGAACAATGTGGTTGTAGTTAAGTTTTATCTATATAATTAGCTGCATGTGCAACTCTCAGAAGTGAATATACTGATTAAATTTCACCTATACTATTCAGTATGTATACTCTCCAAAGGTAAACAAGGCAATGCTGCTTTCTGTTCATAGATAAATAACATATTGTCTCGCTTCTCCCTGATTTCAGGTCTGTGTTCTCTATCTGTTGTTTCTTTTACTGCAAAAATGTAACCAAAATATATATGAAGGATTTTTTCAGCAGGCTAAAACACATCTGTATCAGCATCAGCATCAGGAAGCCAAAACATCGAATCATGCTGCAGCTTTTCAGTGCTCACCCTCGCCTGGAGATGAAAATAAGGACACTAACTGTTATTTAAATTCTCCACAGTCTCTCTGGTCTAAAGAGTTATAAGTTGCTCAGTTTGATCTTTCACTTGTTGTATTGATACTTTAGACTTTTAGCATTATGAGTCTGTACAAAATCAAAGTACAATCTTATTTATTTAACTTGTTTTGAGTATAAAATTCCTAATCAGTGGGGTTAAAAGTATATTTCCTTGTTAAATGTTGTGTTTCTCTGTAAATCAAAGCACACATTAATGAAGCATTTGTTATGTTTCCTCATTGCACGGCTTGAGTGGCCTCAATATATCACTGTGAGTTTAAATAAAAGCCTGATGAATGTTGGGGGAAAATAATGATGCACTGTATTTATTTCCAAAAAGTACCTTAGTGCAGCAGTTGTAGCTTATCTTCACTAAATCAAACTGCAGGTTAAACCAGCTCAAAGGTTGCACACGACCAGCGGTTCATCAGCGTGTGTGTGACACTCGGCCATGATAAAGGGTGTGGAAGAACGTCCGGACAGGTAGGGTCAGAGCTGGGTCTGATTACACAGCTGCTGATCCTCCATAAAACCGCAGAGACAAACCAGCAGCCCCTTCATACTGCAAGACTTTAAATCAATCCATCTGTTAATAAAACAGATCACATATATTGTACAGCAAACTACACACCTGTAGTCCTAAAACTCACTCAGATTTAAAGGTGGCACTCTGGTGGAGCCGTTTGCATATGTGTTACTGGGTAAAGGCAGAAATCACAAATGAATAACACACGTTCAAAGTGTAGTCCAAGAAATAGTTCTACCACAAATATGAGTGGATACTGATAGACCTGATGCAATCTCTGAAGCTTGACGTGACATGAAGCAACGATTTTACATTGCCTGTCAAATATACAGGGGAAAAAAATCAATGCATCTTGACAGCATTACATAAAGAGCCTTTGTGTCTTGGTATTTCTTTTCTGCCTGTGTACTTTTGTCTGGGGTGCAGCGAGTCGCTCTTGAGGCCCAGAGGGAGAAGTGCTGGGGAGAACAATGTGGGAATCCAAGGAGGCAAACTGCACATGTTGTCTTTTCTCTACAGTTTCTGCAGTGACTCCAAATTGAGACTGCATCTTCACAGACCATTTCATACGGCAACACCATCCATCACAGCAGGCGGACTACAAAGCGCACCTTGACTTGCCCCCTGAATTCTTCTCACACGAAGATACAAAACAAAAGATTAATGCTCAGAGTTAAGAGTTAACAGCATATTATTTTGGCTTTATTTAAGTGATTCCAATTTTACTTCCAAATAAAACTGCCTGTTTTTTTATTATCAGCATTATTTTCAGTGCTCCCACACAAAAATGTTATTTGTCATTTAACTGTAATACAGTGTATAAATTGATTAATTAAAATATAAGTGCACAAATGCATGAAGCTCTGATTCAACATACTCCAACTAAGTGTATCCATCTGCACATAATTAAGGGGAGTTACAGTTCATGTTTGCGATTTCATTTCATATAATAAAAACTGAGTTTGGGTGAAATTGATCAGGCAACGAAAGCAGCAGCACATCCAAACTAAAATAATGGCTGAAACTTCATAGGTGAGAGGTGTTCTTGAGCAAAGGTACCTGCCCAGGTGCTTGAGATTGGTGTGTCTGCGTGGGCCAGCAGCACTCCAGGCACCAACCTGCAGAGCCTCAGCCACGGCTGAATACAGCAGCCTCCCACTCTTCCTCTCGCCCAGAAGAGGATCAGCGGTAGCTCAGAGTTGCCCGGGCTGGGAGGTGAACAAGTGGGTCTTTGAGGAGCCCTCTGCCAGTCAGACGGAGAGCTCCAGGCCTCCAGCCCTCAGGGGTTAACCTCTCAGGCTGCCAAGCAAAATACTGCAAGAGGCTCGCAATTACAGAGACAGTCAAAGGCCACACGCAATTTCCAGAGCTATTTACACAGTCAGAAGGCCCCCCTCCAGACCTGCCAAGAATAGGCAGAATTAAGATGGCAGAGAGAGGGAGGGTAGTCTTTTAAATACCTTTTGAGCTCTTATGGCTATAATTCATTCACAAAGCAATGAATGGCAGTCTGCCTGGAATACAGAAGCAATGCATGCATTGAAGGCAGGATGCATCCATAAATGCATTTATGAATTCATGGAGCCAACACACACACATTTCCTGCTAAACTGTTCAGTAAAAAATGGGGCCTCATAAATTGCTCTTAATTTGATTTGGAAAAAATAATAAAGACAATGATAAAATGTTTTTTGATAAACAATAAAACAATTAAATGTTTTAGACATTTTAGGAATTAAGTATTTCACATGATATAATCATTAAAATAATCACAGCTAAATTTGTATAACAAGCTTGGAGGCTATTTTCAGTGTCACTTTTGCTTCTTATAATTGCCAAAAAAAATTCTATTTTGGTCTTTTTGAGTCTCTCTTGTTTTCTGGAATATATTTGGTTACTTGGTGCATCTGCTTGCTTTGAATCACATTTTCCTCAATAGAGCAAAATATGACACATTTAATATGAGAAATCTTTGCATCTCTTTAGCATCAAAACACAATCCCATTCTTATATTTTGGCCCCTAAATGATACTGGGAAGCAGAGGATAACATCCTATAATAATAAATAGTAATTGTCCACATAATACGTTTTTGTTACATTTATGTGTCATGAACTTGTTTAGACCTTAGTATTGTCTTTTACTGTATTTTACTGCTTTACTGCTTTTTTACTGCTTTTTTAACATCATGGCCAGGGGACTACAGATGAAAAATAGCCTTTTGGCTAATTCTGGCTTTTTTACTCATGTATCATGTGTTTTATGAAATTGCATTGTCCCCTTTAAATAAAATAATAATAATAATATTAGGGCCAAACCGACACCTCACATTATTTTTCTCATCCTGAAAGATTCATTTCCTATTAGAGTTGTTTTGTTTATATTCATATCTAAATTAGGTTTTGTACCACCTTTTTTTGTCAATGTTGTCCATGTATTACTTTCTTATCCTGAGTTTTAGTTGTTGGATTAAATATCTGTTGAGTTAATTCCTGGTTTATATGAGTTTGCATTTCATTTTTGTATTGTCTCTTTTGGCATATATTTAGTTTACACATTGTCACGTGTGCAAACTAATTCACTGGCTCCCAAACTGAACCCTAACTTACTGTTAACGTACATTTAGAAAGTAACGAGAAAAAGGATGATCCACTGTGGATTTTTCTTTTCTTTTTTGTTTTGTTGTTTTTTTTTCATCGTCATAAATTAGCTTTCTTGCTTCAAAATACTGTAATCCTTCATTTCATCTCACACAGTCTGAGGCCAAAATGACTTTCGCCTCATACCAACATCATGTGAGACATTGATCTATAAACCAGAGAAATACTTCCCATGGTGAAATCTTTGATGGTTCACTAATTCCTTTTGTCTAACAGCACACACTCTTAATGTGTGAATAGTTTGTAAGGTCAAAGCTTGTACATTAGACAACAAGCCCACTAGTATGAACAGGTCAATGCATAGTGTGGCTATGGAGTGAGTTTTTCAAGAAAACCTCCCTAGCAGGTCGGTGCGCCTACCCCCACCCCTCACCCCTACAAATACACATGCACCTTCCCAGGAGACCCTTGCAGCCTCTAACCCGCACAGCTGTTCTCCAGGTCTACAGCCTAACCAGAGCTCAGCAGTTCCTCCTGCTTTTGAGACCGCCTGCCCGGGGGGGCCACCGAGCACTAATAATAACAACATCCAACATGCAGGCTCGGGGTCAGACTCAAACGGTGACCCACCCCATCACAGCACCAGAACCTGGACAGGAGCCAGGACACAGGACCATGCTGCAGCTTGGGAGAGGTGCAGGGTGGGTGTGCGGGTGGCTGGATCATTCAGCTCTCCTTTGCCTTCCTGCTTAATGTTTGACCATTACCAGTATCTGTGAGTGAAGGAGGGGATGGAAGAACACCGCTTTGGATACAGATGGAGGAGGCAGACATGAAAACATGGTAGATAGATGTTAAATTATGAATGTTGTAACTGAAAAGTTACAACATTATGCAACAAGAGGACATCTTTGTTTGCTATAGCTCATCCACACAGACGGTGTTTCTTCATGTTACTTCTAACTAAAAAAACATAAGTGATAGGTTGGGTTAGCTTATTCCCCCCTATTTTTCCCATAAGTAAAAGAAAACTAGAATTCAGGTGTGTTAAAACGTAAAAACCAGCATGTTCCTGTTCTGAATAACAGCCCTGAGTTTATGTTCAGAGTACACACACACAACTCCACCCGAGTCAGGTCTCACAGGTTAGCCAGTGGTGCACTCACGGTTTCTCACACGCTCCATCCGATGGCGAATACTTGGCTCTAATTAGTACTGAGAATCTGGCAAATGTCAGCATGTCTCTGTGTGCAGCATTCCTATTTACTTAGTAAACTTGGCTTTGGGGGAACAAACAGTGAAAGCTTTGCTGTGCTTCATACCGAGGTCCTGAGAGAGTAGTGGGATCATTTTATGAGTGACATACAGTATGTGTAATGTTATAATGGATGTTTTACTATCAAATGACTGCTGTGCACAGTTAAGGTTTACTGAGCTTTCTTCATACTGCTGGAGGGTTCACACACCCCCATCAACATATTCATTACTATGTAGGTTTTTTTTCTTACACTGTTCAGTTTGAACATCTAAAACACTGACAGGTAAAGTGTTAAACACAGTTTAATTAAATTCAGTGCTCTGCTGGGAAAACCTTCACTCGGGCATTTGCCTGGAAGTTGCTTTAACTTTTACTAAAAGGAGTAATATTATCAACAAATGAATACTGTTTTTCTTTTATATGAGCACTAAATTAGCCTAATGGAATAATATTTGAGATGAATGTGATTACATGACTGTTTCTAAGCAAAACCTGTCTAAAGAGAGGGTTTTATAACATTTAAAACCTCCCAGTAATAATCACATGCAGGTTTAATGCTATTAACTCATTTTATTCTTGAAAAGATGATTGTTTTCTTTATTTCCATTAAATGGTTAAACTCTGTTGTTAGGTTTAAAATGGACATGTTAAACTTAATTATGATTAATTCAAATAAATAAAAGTAAAAGGCTAAAAAAGGTTAGCTATGAAAATGTATATATATCTGGCAAAATAAATACATTTACTTCATAAATCATGACACACTTGTATACACGAATGCACATGAACAGCTTTTATAAGTAAAAATTTCACTATAATCCTTATTAAATCAATACCAAGATGATTGCAAACCACATATTCTGACACCTACCCAAACATCGTAGCAACAATCCTTTACACTAACAGCTTAATCCAGCAGGAAAGAGGTGGACTCAGCAGAGGGTGCTGGAAAAGAGCTCCAAGAACCCGACAAAGAGGCCTTCAACACCAACCTACCCAGATTTCATTGTGATGGGATGTAATGCATTGTGGCAAGTAAGTCCAGTTTACAAACATCTAACCTCACAACCCACAACAAGATATCAAATGATCTATTTTTAATATCCCTTAAATGTTTAAATGTTCTTCACTTTATCACTGGTGAATAGGCATTGTATCTTATAAACCCAAACATTTAGCAACAAAGCTGCCTTCTCTGAAAAGTCACCATTCCTGGGCGATCTTACTTTTCATGGTCCAAGTTGCTGTAAGTAATCCCGCTTTCCAAACCCTCCTTGATCTTTAAGAAGAAAACACTTGAAGCTGACATGAGTCATATTGCCCTTCTGCTGCCTGTAGGGAGATGAGGATGGTCTTGTGGGTGATATGTTGGGCTATGAAATACCCTGAGACGTATGATCTAAAACCTTTTAGTCATTTTGATTGGAGGACTAGCTGAGCTTTACTTAACTTCCCACAGCAGATATCTCAAGCATAGAAACATACCATCATTTAAATTCAGCAGCTCCCAATAAAACCCAAACAAAACTGTACGCTGAATGTGTGCCTGTTCCTGTAAGTTGTGAACTATAACTGCTCACATTTGGTAGCTACTGCTATTACAAATAAACATTTTTGTCCCTGAATTTCACCATAAACGACCCCCCCATTCTGTTTGGCTGCTCATTTTATACATGCATCAAATCCTCAACAGTGTGTTCTCTTTACAAAGTGGTCCAAAGAGTAAACAACCAGGTGAAAGTCCGGTTTGGCAGCACTCACACTGTGCAGCTACAGTACAGCAGAAGACAGGCAGAGTTCAGTCCAGCTGGCTTGATCTGAGCCCAGATCTCCACGCTGACATGATTACACAGAGGCTTCCTGTCTCCTCAACCCTGATACCATCTCAGTCTGACTTCTTGCACCCCTCCCATACGACTCAGTCCCAACCTCAGATAGCACCAATTACAGCCTAATGGGACAGTCTGAATTAGAAAACTACATCTAGCGCAGCACATGTTCATCCAGCTACATAGCATGGCTCATTTAAGAGATTAATACACAGCCTGGCCCTGCAGCACAAGAAAGGCCAGACTTAGAAGAAACAGCAGCTTATTGAAAAAGTCCATTCATGTGTGGATCACAGCATAAAGCCCACTGTTACTGCAGATTTTCTATTTTACAGATACAATTAAATCCTTCATGCTGGGCATAACACTGACACATGAATGTTTCCTCCATTTTATAATTAATCTCAACTAATTCTGAGTTAAAACACACATGCTGGAAATTAGTCTTCAGTGGAATTTCAACTAACTTCCTGGTGGAAGTTGTTTAATGTCATATTTTAGAGACTACACGTGGAGTAAATGAAAACCAAATGCAACAGCAGGTTCCAGTCAGTGTGATTACATGTAGCAGGATGACTTTAAAAAATAAAGCTAGGGGTCATTTGCATTTGTTCAAGTCAATTAAATTAGCACAACAGAAAGGAGGAGGGGGAGAACAATGTAAATGAAGCCTTTCAATGAGCTTTATCATCTCGAACAAGCTGTAAAGGAGGAAAAGATTATCATACAAGGACGCATCACTCGTGATAAAAATAACATGTCTTGTCATGCAGCTGCTCACACATTGTCAGTCACAATCACAAAAAAACAGTGCTTTATCTGCACCGACTGATCTATTTTCATGTCATCTGAATAGAAATATGGCTTAAAGAACGCCCAATTTGCAGCAAACCCTGATCCCAATTCTTTTAGCGCACAGATGCTTAAACAACTAGAAGGAAATCATCACCATGAAGATGTCATTTATTCAAAACCACCACTAACGTCATTTTTGTTGTGAGGAATAACGTCAAAATTCATTCCAAAGGAGACAAATGCTGCTTAAGCCTGTTCAGCTTGATGAGCAGAGAGAAGAAGCAGCTGACTGGACTCCAGTTAGTTTTGCTACCAAGCTATCAACTGTTCCACTTTCATCTCATCTTTTACATGAGCAAATTACCGTATCAGCAGCATGATCAGAAAACAGTCCAAGGCTCTACGATCTGCACTTTCTGCCGCACAATTAAAAGATGTCAAAGCTGGTTTCTTTTTCACTGTTTTGGTTCTGACTGTCAGCACATCAAACATTATCTTAAAGAGGAGTCATTTAGCAAAGAATAGGGACTGGCCAGGTTCACCGACGATGACGGGCAGACTCAGTAGCCCGAGGGTAACCAAGGAGGACAAAAGAAATGGATACATGATAAGAAAGCAGTGGTGGTGGTGGGAGGAGGTAGTGGTGGGATACTGCAACTTTCCTGCCTGACTCTCCTGGGAACTTAGGGGCTAAGATCCAGGAGCTCCTCCACACAGGTATCATATTCAGCAGGTCCTTCAGTCCAGCTGGGCTCCACTCCAAACTCTCTGTCTGCCACAGTGCAGAGATCTGGAGGCGCCATGAAGTAACAGTAGCACAAATGCCAAAACGTGAAACCAAATCTTCAAGTCAAGCTTGATACTGTTGTAGTCATTCTGCTGGAGAAGTGGCATTAGGCCTTCTGCCTACTTTAATGTGAGTGACATGCAATTACCTGGATGATTAAACATCCTCAAACACAGTTTAGAAAAGCAAAGACCTTCAGGCATTAATGTACTGGCACATTCTTACCTTTTTAAACATATATTTAAAAAGATACTAAAATCAATTTAACTTTATTTGTATAGCACCACTTCACATCATTTCAGGGCATTTTGCAGTCACAGCAATTCAACCTGTTTATAATAAATAGCCTAGTTAAGGAAAAGCAACTAGTTGCATCAAATCTTACACTTCCTGATCATGCACAGGGTGACAGTAGATAGGAATAAAACTCCCTTTTGTCAGAAAGCAAAACCTCTGGCAGAACCCGGCTCAGGGAGGATGGCCATCTGCCTGACTGGTTGGTCAGTAAACAAGACCAGCTGAGAAAGAAGACATACATGAATGGTGTCAATACTGGCATATACTTATATATGAAAGATAAGGAGCAGAGAGATGAAAAGGAAGTGCTGAGTGTATCATGGGTCTAAGCCTTTGGCAGCATACCTGAGGGATGGCTAGACCACTCCAAACCCCTACATTTACCAAAAAGGAAGGTTTTAAGTGATCAGGTTGCCAGTCAATAAGTAATCAAATCAAATAAATTAAACAAAAGAAAGAAAGGGGCCTAAAAGCCAAAGGATTCTACTCCCATCATACCACAAGTAAACCTGCAGTCTGAGGGCAAAGTGCTCTATTTGGGATATATGGAATTATGAGTGCTGTATAAAGGAGCTTTGTCATGCAGAGCTTCAAACGTGAGGAGGAAAGTTTTAAACTATCCTAAATTTAACAGGGAGCCGATGAATAAAGGCCAAACCTGGAGAAACATGATCCCTTCCTCTAGTTTATATAAACCCTCGCTGCATCTCTCTGAGACAGGATGTCCCTAAACTTTACACTATTACGTAGGTGGAAGAAAGCAGTTTTAGAAACCTATTTAAAATGCAAACCAAAGGACAAATCCTGGTAAAGAATGACTCCAATTATCCTCACTGTAGTACTGGAAGCCAATTTAATGCCATTCAGATAAATTACAAAGCTACACAATTTTGTCTCAAGTTTTTCAGGCCCAGAGACAACCTCCGTCTGTCTGAGATGTCTTTAGGACATCTTTGTAATCTAACAAACTCATTGGTTTCATTGGGCTTCGTGGAAGTTATTGATGTTACCTAAAGGAAGCATGTATAACACAAAAAGCATTGATCCACTTAGTTACACATCCCAATCTCATTTGCTTTATGCACAGAAATAAACACAGTTTAAAGCTGAACATGAAATTTGAACATTTACTAAACTGTCAAACTTTTAAGTAAAACACAGACAGGTGAAACAGGACAGGAGCACTCAGGAGGTGTGAACATGGGGGTAATAATTAACCTTATGTAAACTCAAATGTGTGGTCTGACGCGGCAAGCAGGCTTCAAAAACCTTCTGACAACTACACATGGGGTCTGCAGATCCTCCAAACAAGGTGGACAGTAGTTTGTTTCCTTTGTGAATACCAGGGTTGCTGCATGGCTGCTACTGGGATTAAAGAGATAGCATCTAAACTCCGGTGCCCACTAAACAATAATGCCACTTCCCATTAGCAGGTCAGTCGACTAAGCTTGAGCTGTGCAAAGGAAAATATGCACTAGGTGCAGAAAAAGCAGAGAATACCACAGTGAGATGAGGCCCCTCGTGGCCATGAGTGGATTCAATCAGTCTGAATTAGAGATGTGAAGGGTTCCAAGGTTTAGTCTTGTTTCAAGTGGAGAGAGAAAAAAATTAAAATTGACCTGCAGCCTTCATTTAGTGACACTGTGCTAAAGTATAATAAAGTATGATGGGTATTCATCACAGTTATCTGCACAAGCGGGGACAACACAAAAGCACAAAAGGTTTTCAATTGAACATCATAATACTCATTAGTCTCAACACTCAACATCAGCACCAATCAGAAGTTGCATTAGCTGTGAGAGGATTCCTGAAAAATCCCTACCCATACTGGGCTGTGAAATAATGAGCACATTGTTATCTAAAAGGAAAACAGCTCATATTTAATATGGATCTCTGCATATTTCATGCCTCATTTCGTCCGGGGGACGTTTAAGTTTGCAGTGAAGTTTTACAGCTCTCACAGGAATGAGGTTTACCTTGCAATTTTATGTCATTAGTCATATTTAGAATATGATGACGGAGGATGTGAGGAAACCCACAAATGCTTCATACAAACTGTTATTTTGTCTCAAAGCAGTAAAACAAAACAACAAGGAAGAATGGGGCGATAATTGAAAGAAGCACGTTGCTTGAAGAAAAAAGAAACAAATCAGTTCATGCTCACACTTTCTAAAAGCGTTGTGCATCACGATCCATCTAAACCAGGTTGTGCAGCAGTCTGAGCTTAGAATAATTTAAGACAAGTTCAATTTGTATGGCAGATTTCAACAATGTGAAAATAAGAAGCATAACGTAAAGGCAGGATAGATGCTTTCCAGGAGCATCTTGCACTACACTGCTGAAAAATCCTCTTCACACCCTGTGCAGAAAGTTTATTAAATCATAACAATAAACATATTTAGTCACCTGTGGAACAACAATCATTTTAACAGGGTAGTTTTTAATGATGGGATGGTGCCATGTCTATTAAATTCATCTACCATTAGTAGAAGAATCAGTTCCAGTTAGACCCAGCAAAAGAACCAGTCTGCCTTATTAGTTTGTTAAGTCTCTTGAAAACATCTAAATTGAAATTAAAACCATTTTTGTCCTACATCTTTTCTTTTCCTAGGAGAGAATACTAGAAGGATCCATACTGGGCCACATTTTATCTACAGCTGGAGTCCTAAGACAATCATCTAGCATGAAAAATTAATTAAATCACAATTATACAGCAAATTATCTCAATATTATTATAAATACATACTATAAACCTAAAGTAAAAAGAATGAGCAGGGCCTTCATTGTTTTCTAATGTACTTGTATGTGAATCATCCAGAAGCGTCAAACTCTGGTCCAGAAGGCTGCCATCCTGCAGGATCATGTCACTGCGATGCTCTAACACACGATTCAAAACAAATTAACCCATCAATTCACTGTAAACATCTCTACAATGACTCATTAACCTCTGTAAGCTAAGTTGAGGCTGAAGACCTTCATTCAGATGCCTCAGCTGAAGTTTCAGAGCTGCATCGTCCACAGATGTCACTACAAATATTATAAATAAAATTATGTCATTAAGAACCTCGTTACTACTGGTCATTTAAAAGAGAGAGTTGGATTCATAATTTTTGCTTCAGTAACTATAACTGTGTTAAAGTAACATTGAGCCAATCAGCCCTCCCACCTCAGCAGTGGGACTCCTCACCGCTACAGAGACTACCCTAACCTTACATCTCTTCTGTGCACCAGAGCAGAGCTTTTGCTGCATACAGGACCAACTTTATATCTCCAAACTCTCCATCATGCTCTGCCCCCTTCCTTTCTCATTATACCTGCCTGTTTATATATTTACTGTAAATGAAAACTGAACACAGACAAAAACAGTTTCTCCGTTTATTGTTTTTCTGAATAAGAATCAATCCATCTGAATATACAAAATCACTTTTATTTCAGCATGAAGTGTTTCAGAGCACACCAAACTTCACAAAAGATTTTTCAAAAAATGCCAGTGATGGAGAAGAAGCAAGGTTTTCTGAGAGGTCGAAGACTTGTGGATCACCAGTGAAATACTACACCTATTTTCCTCTCACTGTGTGATAAAACATGGAACATACCGGAAGCCACACCCTCCAGCTCAACTATTCACATCCTGTAACACTGAAGTCAGCCGGGACACAGGCAGGCCTTTTCACCGACTATTACAAATCTCTATCATTCTTCAGCCTCTTCTCAGCTGCAGCAAAAGGTCCTTAGAGATGTGGGTAGCCTTGCTAGAGCACCTGTATGGTGCTCCAGGCCAGCGCTATCTTTCAGTCAGATCAGGCCTGCGTTGCTAATCTCTCGATGATTTTCCTGTAGTCATCAACAGCAACCTGATAACTTTTCTCCAGCTCTTCATGCTGCGTCTGCGTGTCCATCTGACCCATGTGGGACACCAGCTCTTCTGGTCGGAGGCACTTCCTCATCTTCGCCAGCTCTCTTTGGTTTTTCTACAAACATACATTGAAGTGTTTACAATCCAAGCAGCAAACTATGTGCTGAAAACATCTCATTTAGTGTACAATTAATTAAACATAACATCAAGGACTTGAAACTGTACCCAATAATGATGCACTTTATTGTTTCCCTTTATGCAGTATGATCGCTGAGCAAATAGATAAAAACCTCAGTTCTAAATTAAATATGGTTGGTGAATGTCGAAGTGGTTGTTTGTGTTATTGTTGGAACTGCGATGGACTACTGACCCATCCAGGCTGAACCTGCCGCTCACCTGCTAACTCCTAGAACAGGCTCCGGTTTCCACGTGACCCTCAAATGTCACATGGAGATCCAGACATCAAATGTCAGGATAAAAAAGTCACTCTTAATGCTGGTTATGAAATATGTGTGCTTCAATTAACACAAATATAGCCAAGCCTGATGAACCCTAAAGATAAAGCGACGCACCAACATATTTGCCGTTATCCTTGTTGTTGCTTCGTACATGAACAAGAAGCGTTCCCAAGATTTGTGTCAATGTTGCCAAAAGAAAAAAAAAGATCTGAGCTGAGATAAACATCAGGGGCCTCATTTATAAAGCTTGCTTATGCAAAGAAAACGGGCCTGAAAATGACGTAAGCACTTTACTAAGCAAAGTTTGGGATTTATAAAAATGAACATGACGTAGAAAAGTGCGTACCGGTGTGCTAACTTGGACCTTGCGTAGTAATGTTTTGGAGAGGGAAAACTGGCAGCACAGCTGATAAGATAATACATTTAAGCCACATAAACCATGTTTGTTATCGTTCACATCAGACTTTGTATCATTGTGATTAATAACACGAAAACATGGATTAATATAGACCTAAAAAAACAGAGGTATTTATTTCATCCGAGCACAGTATGTTAATAAAATGTTGCTATGGTGATTATTGGTACATTAACTGTGATTACTGTGTAAGCATATAAATGTTGCAGTGTGTCACGTGATGGCTGCTGCAGGGGACAGTAGCGACCCACTGAGGCGCTGACTGCTCACCCCGTTAGCTAGCCCGCAGAGCGCAGAGGAAATGCGCTTTGATAGGGGTCCACGCTTATATTGTAGAGCGAGTCATCGGCATCTTCGCCTCCACCTTATGATCCCATCATGCTGTTCTTTTATTTCTGGCACAGACGTCTTCATCACGCTAACATTTACCGCTGCAGCAACATGCACTCGTGATTATTACGCCACAACTTTGACCCGCTTATCAATCGGTACAGACTTCAAGCTGTGAAAAGTTACGTTTACGTGTGCAACCTTTTCGTCAAGGTTGTGATTTATAAAAGGAAAATGCGTGAATCTGCGTAAGCAGAGTTTTATAAATCAGTAGATCTAGTAGAGATTCTACGTAAAGCTTTATACATGAGGCCCCAGTAGACTATACTAAAGGTGCTTTTCCATTAGTACCTGCGCGACGCGACTCTACAGACCCGGGTAGTACGATATTGTACTGGACTGCTTTTCCATTACAAGTCGCGATCCTCTAATGTGGGAGGGGTCCCCAGCACATTGCGAGTTTCTAGACGTTTTGCGCGGAGTCTGCAGAAAACCACAGAAGAAGACAAATACCATAGAAGAAGACCGACCTGAAGATAGAAGACTTCCTGGTAACTTTTTACCTGGGGCTCGGATTATGGTTATTCGTGGGAAATAGACTCATGGAA
>JBAMHV010000013.1:12831360-12841714 GCA_037177535.1 Pseudomugil gertrudae
TATCAGACCAATCAATGGACGCCAGCCTGTGTACGTCACGCTACCCGCACGGCCCGACACGCTTAGAACCACAACGATGTAGGTACGAAAAATGTAACCGCACGGCACGACACATCCTGATGGAAACGCTCTGTTTCTGGGTATAAACGTATGAGGCCGGGTGGAGTAGGTACTAATGGAAAAGCGCCTTAACTGGCTCATTGATTGATAATTTTTCCAGTCATACTATTTTCATGGTCATATTAGGCAAAGCTTCCTGCTGGTAGGAGTTAAAACCAGATTTTTATTCATTCATTATCAATATTTTATCGTCCACTTTTAAATATAGATCACATTCTGCAGTGTGTAGCCTGCCTGAAGTATCCAGTCACTTTATTCCTTTTACAGTGAGAAAAAAACGTTCCCTCTGGCCTCTGAGGGACCTTATATACTTTTCAAAGCCACTTCATTAAAATAATTCAGATATCAATTTAAGGAAAATCTATAAAAACTGAGTGTTTAATCTTGATCTCTGAAGCAAACCTGTTTATACGTATTATGCAACAAAAACAACCCTTTTTATCAGCGTGTTTCATCTGAGTTAATGGGTAACCAAAATGTGACCAGCTGAATTGGTAATCTGTACTGCCTGCACTTAGAAAGAATATTTTATTGTTTGTATGCTGATGTTGATTTCAGCAACCTTCTGGACGTAGACTGAAAAAGCACAGATCAACAGAGTCTAGTATATTATCCTGCATGTGAGAGCACTTGTATGCAGACATGGCCAATGGGGAATGTGGTAAGAGCAGAAATGTATAATCCCCCTCATATTCGCAGAGCACTGGCCTCACCATTCAGCTAACTACATGCTAAATCTCCTGAGGGAAGGAAGGGAAACAAAATTCTGCATCTGGCTACCAGATCCTTTGCTGCCACTCTCCCAAGGAATTCTTCCTTCCCACTTTACCACATTGGTCTTTTCCATGTCAGATTCTGCATTTTTCCTGGGACATGTGGTCACTCTGCTGACAGCCAATTCTCTAATGGATGGCATGCAAACTTTCAGTGAGCAGCTCAAACTGAAAATGTCACAAGCAAACAGGATGCATGGGAGTTATTCTGGTGCACAGATATACTCAGTGTTTCCCACCGTCCGAGTCCAATCCAGGGACCCGGAGGATATTCTGTCCTTACCGGAACTGGATGAAATCCATTCAGGGCACACCATAAAACAACGAAAACATGACAAAAAAAACTGCTTTTTGAATTCTGCATAGTTACTGCTTTGTGACAAAGTGCTTTAAACACATGTTAGGGAAATGATTTCTCCCAAAGAAATGCAAATCCTGACTAATGACATGTGCCTGAATGGAAAAACGGAGCAGCCCCCGCCGGCAGCGAAACCACAGATGCCTGGTGCGCCCTATTGTGGCTGCAACAATACAACACTGGCAATCTATCAATTTTTACAGGAATGAAGATCAATTTTTCTGCCGTTTTTTTAAGGTAACATAATAAATAGTGACGGTACAAGGCTGTAAGACAATCAAATGCATGTGGTACACGCACCATTTGTCTTCGCCTGTCAAAAAGCTGCAATGTTACGTTAACAAGAGGTGAAAGGCTGCACATTAGATTCATGTTCACAGCAGAGAGTATTTGACATTCACATTTATGTGAATACATAAGAAAATGTCATTTTGAGTGATTTTTTTTAATCCAGTACATATAGACATAACACTAAAGAGACTTCTCACTCTCACCCTGTACGGTCCAAAGAGCCTCCTCTTCACTTCTAATCGGTACTCTCTTGCTTTGTCTTCATTACTCATGTCTGTTGCTCTTAGGCGCAAGATTTCATACACTCTCCTCGCATGTTTCTGTGGAAAGAAAACACACATTGAGTTACATGATCTTTTATTTAAGTATCTTCATGCGTTCGTGCATCATCGGGGAGCTTTCATACATCCCAGCACAACAGCTACAGGAAGTATTAAATGGTGCTTCTGAGGTGCATTCACACCAGCACCTTCTGATTCCAGTTCTAGTTTGTCTGCTTGTATGGGGGTGGTGAATGCACAAATCTACTCCGATACAAAGCAAAGAATGCTGCCTAAAAATGAAGATCTTGTTTCATTTCAAGTAAACCAAATATTGGACGTGGACATCGCAAAGGGAATTGTGGGAAAATACAACCAAACCATAAGCGTGTGTAGGATGATGGCTGGAGAAATGTCTTACGGTAAAACTGTACAAGTTCTGACAGAATTACGATCAAACAACGACCACAAAGATCTGAGGCGGCTCGATATTTTGCTCCTATGTGGAGGAAAAAGAAGTTTCCAGCAACAGGTTTTGTTGTTGTTGCATGTTACCAATTTCCCTTCTGAAATCAATATTTCTTGTTTTCCCCCCTTTTCCATCCATCCATCCATTTTCTTCCGCTTATCCGAGGTCGGGTCGCGGGGGCAGCAGCCTAAGGAGGGAAGCCCCCTTTTTAAAAAAAAAAAAAAAGTCTCATCAAATTGTTCAGTGTTTCATGATGCAGTGCCCCCTCTGGTAAGGAGGGGAACATATTATTCCAAAAGGTAAAGTTATTTTCTGTGAATGAAGTGTGAACGGAAACTATTAGCTGCATTAGATCACATGTGAACCAATATATTAAACACAAACATAAAGATTTAGGACATTTTGGGATTAAAAACAAAGCATAAAAATATCTTTATAAAAACACAAATGGGTCTTAATACATATAAAGTGACTGACATTTTGTGAAAACAAAGTAACATGAATTTAGTCACAAATAAATAAATAAAAAACCCAGAAAGAAACACTGCATTCTTCATATAATGCAGTTCGGATCAGATTCAGATTCATGCAGATATATGAGCGCACAGCTCCTCTGCTTAAACTGTTCATTAACAAACTCGACGAGAAGCTGCTTAAACGATTTGAAGCTTTTGAAGTTTCCTCTGTCTGTAAAATCAATATTTGAGATCGGTCGGTCGTAAGTTAAAAGAGAGCGATGGGCCTTTTTCCTCACATAATTACTGGCACTTCATAGAAACAGAAAACAGTTTTAGAAATAAAAAGCATTTGCTGTGACAACTGCTGGCTTCTCTACGGCACCTTGTTAATTTTCAGCTTGTCTTGCGCCTCTTGGATCATGTCAGCCGAGAAGCCAAGATGCAGTTTGTCTGCAGCGAAGGAAGGCAGGCCTTGGCAAAGCTTCACCAGCACATAGTCTCTCAGCTTCACATAGCTCTCGGACGGGTCTTCAGCTGCCAACAAAACAAACAGTTGATGTGACTTGACAATATTGAAGTCCTGGTTCCAAAAACACTAGTCTGCTACAATCATGCCAAGCATTTTACTGAGGTATTGGTGATTTATCTGTATTAATTTGCAGGACTACTAGTTTTAAACGATTGGTAATTGTATCTTTAACTGCAACTTGGCAACTTAATATACAGATGCTATTGTGTTTAACCTAAATAACTAATTTGGTGTTAATGGGAATATGTCTTAATGCATGTTACAGGTATGTATTGTTTTAAAAGGAAGGTAAGAATTTTTATTTAATGATAAAAAAAAATTAAAATCTAGCTAGAATATGGGAAAATATATGATACACTGAAACAACCCATTAGGAAGGGTGGGTCTGAATTTTCACAGCTTGATTTTAAAAAGTTCTTCTTGAAAAGCTTTTGACTGTCAAAGCAAAAAGCTGGGAAGCCTCTTTAGTATTCTTCCACCATCTACACAAGGCATCCATTTCGATCCAACAAGTTTCAATCAAAGACATTCCAGTGTGCGAGACAGCCCAGCAAATTAACTTACCGCCTGAGCACATCAGCTGCAGAGAATAATCATTGAAACTGTTTGCGGGTGGTGCTGGGATCTTAGATTAAATCTTTAGCCTGAATTTTTCAACAGTCTGTGACATGTTAAAAAACAAAAATTATGCATCCATAATATGCTCACCTGTAATGTCTTGCACTTTTGGCAGACTGCAATAAAACCTGTGCACTGCCTCTAGAAGCTGAGCTCCATGACCTTCTCCTTGGAACGGAGGCAGAATCAGCATTTGGCTGTTTAAAGGTCAGACATACATGCATATGAGAAGACCGGCTTGCTCTACATTTGCAACAAGAACATTTATTTGGTGTCCAAGTTTTTGTTTTTTTTGCAGTAGGAACAGAAACTCTTTGATTGAAAGCAGGACATAATAGACTGTTATACTGATCCATCAATGCAGCAAATCAAATCAAATCAAAAGCTTATCTATAAAGTTGTTTTCAGATACAAATCACCCTGGTTCGGTACTGAAACAAAATCTGGATGAATGGTTAGCTATATAAGCCAGTAATTTGGGCTCTTAGGGAAGAGGATAAAGAAATGTATAATTTTCCACTCCTTTTTCATACAAAAGAATGGGAAGGCACGTGCTGCCCCAGCAATTACCTTACACGTGGTCGGGTTTTGTCTGGGTATACGTAGTAATTATAAACTGTCATGTAGCCAACAGTTGCGTAGAGAGTCTCCCCATCTTTATTGTACTTTTCAAATCTGCAGATAAAACACAAAGGCAAACAGGTCAATTACAGGCACACTCCCATGCAGTGTCCATTTTAGTCCCTCTGTTCTCATGCCCACCCCACCCCTATCCCACACCCCCCCCCAACCACCATCGCATCAGCAAGTTAGAGCAGCTAGGGCCTCGATTGGTACACCTGCTACAACCTGAATATATTATGCACTTAATTGGAGTACTGCAACTTAGAGGAAGAGAAGGGTTTGGAGGAGGGTTTGAGCTCCTCAAAATCACTTCAGTCCATTTCCCCATTGTCACCATTAATAGGTGCCAGAGTAAAGAAAACACTGGGAGAGGCTCTTTTTACTGTTAAGACATTGTTCAGTGTTTCAAAAGACAACAGTATTCAATTCAGCTCTTGCCCCTGAAAAATCTGAAAAGGGCTTTTGGTACAAAGGAAGCTCTTGCCTGATCAACAATTCTCCTATGGGGGAAAATATAATCAAACTGGCCCGGTAATTGGTCACAAGCGCCTCAAAGGGGGGCTTTGTTTTTCAATGACACAATAAAGGCTTCAGGGTAAAGCTGGAGAGAAGAGGGGGGGTATTGGTGTCAATTAAGGAGGGCACTCACACGAGAAAGAAGTCCCAACGATCGTCGTCTGTGTCGATGAAGCTGGCTGTCTCGATGAACCACATGAGGAAGGTCTGCAGGCGCTCATGGTACTCCTGGAATCCCGGGCAGGTGATGTCAGCCTGGGGACAACGCATCAGCGTAAGCACAAACTGATCTCACAAAGGAGAAGCGTTTGCTGGGTTTGTCGACGTGTACATGATGTTTGCACCTTGTGAATCTGGTAGGTGAGCTCGCCGGCTTCCTCGTTGTGAACCGTGTATGAGTGAAGAAGAGTGCCGAAGGGCTTGAAATTGGCCTCCTTCTCCAGCTGCGAGATGAAGTCGTCTGTGTTGTTGGTGAATCCAGCAGGGACTATTTCCCTGATCTTCCCGTCAATATCATCAGACTAAATGATACAATGAGATCAGATTTAGTCCTTCAAACAGATCTGCACCACATAGGAATATTGTAGATTATATGTATTCTGTTTCTTCCTTGGAGCAGACAAGAGTGCACAGTGAAATGTGTAAGCACATGTATTTAGCACTAATGAAAAGAAAACCATTAGGCAATTAAAACTGTCAGCTGAGCAGAGACCATGGCAGCACTGCCCCCCTTTCCCCGTTGACGAGGCTACTTAAATCAGTGCATTTACTACTCATGTTAAACCATGAATATGTGATGAAGTCGCCACAATAAACGCATTTCTGCTTCTCACTGGGAAATAAAATCTTATGAATTGATCTCAACTTAACAAACCTTTGGGCATCCATAAAAGAGGCCTCTCCTCTAATCCTGCCAAGTGAACCCAATCAAATGAATTGGCCCCTGGCTTTTCAAAGAGCCTCGGAGACAAAGGGGCCCTACCTTTGGACTTTCTACTCAGTGCAACGTGTGGTTAGTTCAGCTGTAATGTTTGCATTGTATCCATTTCCACAAGGATTGACATGAGAACACTTTGCTAAGCAGCCCTTTCACACCATTTACATGTGTGATGGGCATTATCGCCACACAGAGACCCTTGCTGCTCAGTATTGAAAACTGGGAAATGAAGAAGGTCTGAGCAAAATGCACTACAAAAGGCTAATACAACATACTGCTAATTCCCCCCTTTCAGACATCAGCTAATATCTAACTGGAAGTAATGCACCTGCAGCTGAATGCCTCTTAACCATTGTAATTGTTCAGCCACATTTCTGGGGGAACAAGGACCACACTCAAAAGGCCATGGACAAACAAGTCGCTTTGTCCCAGCCACTCTCCTACATACTAGACACTAAATTGCACAGCCTTCCAGAATAGATGCCTTAGTTGGACATGAATATAACTTAACAATGTTCCTTCAGAGCAGTTTGTTAATGTCTTTGATTTCTAACAATAACTACAAAGGGGCTACAAACTATCTAATTTGTTGTACTGGTATTAATCCTTCTGTTTAATCTTCTGAGAGTCCAATCATCATTGAATAATTGCACTAAATCCATGGCTTATAAATACAGTTTAAATTGTATCATGAAAACTTTAACATTTACAAAGATTGTGAATTGAATACAAATAAGTTGATATAACTACTGCAATTTCCCTCTTTTCTAAGACCCCTGAAAAGATCTGGCACTGAATCTGCTTTCAGGGAGATGGCCAGCAGTAAGATGTTGTTGGCTAATTTAAGGGGACAAGGTGAGTTTTGATCAGTCTTGTATCAATGTGGCAGCTGCATCAACTCCATCCCTGCCTCCCTCGCCTTCCCGCCAGCTGCACCACACCCTGACTGTCCACACGCACTCAGAGACAAACACTCTTCAGATGCAGCCTGAACTCTCCGACTCCCCTCGCTCTCTGCCTCTACGCCAGCTGCACTCAAACCCTCAACAAGGTGAACCAACGCTCAGGGGTCAATGCTAAAGCCTGGACTGGGGCGAACATTGCCATCCCATTTTAGTTTGAATATCGAGTTCAAACCACATTCACTACCAAGGCTTTCCGTATGGTTTAAAAGACTAAATCAAGTTGGTTGTCATGTTTTTGTGTTGTTGTTACTTAAATCTCTAAATTAAGCACATCCACATCTTTAAAATACAAAATCCTCATTAAGTTCAAGTGCACAGTTTTAAGATGGGACATATATCCCAGAGCTGAATAAGGTGACCCATTTAGAGCTCTTTTTTCTTTGTTTTTTTGGCATTTTTCTGCACTTACAGACATTAAAAAAGGTACCAGTTGCCCTCTGTAAAGTCTCAAAAAAGAAAAAGTAGGAAATGCTTCCCACTTTTCTGTCTGCTTCTCTGGCAGTGGAGAGAAATGGCATACTAAGCAGCACCAGCTTCAGAAGATCATTAACACCAACTCATCCAAAGGTCTAATAAATCTGATGTCTTTTACATAAGAGTGATGAAGATTTTAATAGTCAGTCATTAAACAATAATTCATTGTTATGAATTAATAATTTTTATTTTATTTATAAAAAAATAAACATTTTCCCCCATTTAAACAATACTTTTGGTAGTCGTTTCCACTTAGATCCACCTTTACTTTGCAATAATGAGTTTACTTTCCTGACACAGATCAGCAGTAAAAGCAGATTCATCCTGCCCTCACTGACATAAATGCCACAATGTGAGAAAAGCTTCTCAGAAAATGCTGTTGAACAGCACCAAACATCTATTAATTTGCCTTCCAAACCCTTTGAAGTAGTTTCAATCCCAGTGAAGCTTAATGAAATAGAGTTCATTAGTTCAAGCAAGGGGTGCGCAGCAAACAAGCTAACTAGTGTCCGTCTGTCGCGAGTGTTTGAGCCAAATGGATTCATGTGGCCTAATGGTTACAACTATAGACATTCATCATTATTACACCAGTCTGATTAAAATGTCCCTTTTCCCTATTGGGTTAATACCGTTTAAACTAATGTTGGTGGTGTACATGTAAGCGAGACAGGAAATATAAAGCAATTATGTTGCTTATGTCATAGTGAGTGCTGTAAATAAATATGAATAATGTCATTATAAATGCATACAAACACAAATAAAAAGGTACTTTTTTTCTCCATAATCACCCAGCCCTCTCTTAAAGGGAATACTGGGTTACATTTGGCCACTAGGGGCTCCAAAGCTGTAAATTCCCACATGCAACAGGAACTGTTGCAAAATTAAACTGCCTCCATCTTGTCACTCAATAAAAAAACTAACTAAAAATAACACACTCCCAGAGTAAAAAACTGCCCCAAAAAGGATCATTTTGAGTATCAAATAAAAAATTACCATTACACAGCTTATGTTAGTAGCTCATTGTTATGGAAACATCAGCCTTAGCTTATGTGACATTACAGTGGTACTGCTAATAAAAACTATTACACAAAACCAGGAAAGTTGCTCATTATTCTGTTACTTCTTTTATATTTACTGCAACTGCTGGGCTATTAAGGCCACCTGAAAATAAGCCTTCACCAAGTGTGCAGCAGCTGTTTTCCTTAACAACTACATTAATCACATTTCATTTTAAGGTTGCATAATATGTATTTCTTCGAGTGTTTTCCATGATGGTGTGTGCATGGAGTGCAAAATGAGTCGTTACCCAGTAAAGCTCCATAAACCAACCCTAGTCCTACTTTCTCCTTCTGGCCCCCTAAGAAACTGCTGTTTCCTTCTTATTTATTTATTCAGACATGATAAACTTTCTTTTGAAGAGGAGCCAAAAGTATCACAACTCAAAAGAGCCCCTGTTTTTATAGAGAGGGAGCAGTAAGCAAAGCTGACCTGGTCACATAATCACACAATAGACTGATACGATGCTGCAAAGTTACAATGTCTGGTTTCTGAATAGTGCAGAACCCAAATGCATCAATCACTGTACAAATCATTTATTGTTATTCTCATTAGCTTAATGTTCAGGTCAAAAGTTACTATATTCCCTTTAGTACTGGTAATTATTTTAAATATGCGACTCGCTACAACTTCAAGTAATCATTTTATAGAATAAAATGCAAAGCAAGAAAAGCTGCTCAGACTAATGTTTTAGACTCTTGGATGACTTGCTAGTTGGCGTTAATGATCTTCTGAAGCTGGTACTGCTTAGGATGCCTTTTTCTCTCCACTGCCATTAATTGCCACTTAAAAGTTTGTGATTGTAAAATCTCTGTACTTTTTCTCCCAAACATGGAAATGAGCAACGGCAATCTATAACATAGTAGGGCCGCACAATTATTCACAATCGCAATTTGGTGGCCATTAAATAGAACATTAAATAGATTAAATAGACCTGATCGTCAACAATATTTATACTCAAAGTGCTAGCTTTGCTCCATGTGTCCCGTATCACAGACGTTCTCAACCTGTCTTCCTAGGGGCAAACGCACACACTATTTGCAGTTGCATCATCATCTAGACATTACGGCTGTCTCAATCAGCGCACACAGCACACACTACTTTGCACACTATGTTTAAGTGCACTATGTTACATTGACATTTACGCACTACATTCCAGTGCACTATGGTATTGAGACACAGCCAAAGAGAACCATGGTGAAGAGCTAGATCTAATGTCTGGACTTGTTTCGGATTCATGACAAGTGACATTAAACAGAAACGAGTGATATGCAAAAAATGCAGAATCATGTCTGGGATAGAAGGGAAGCTCCTTATTCACAAGTCCTATAGTTTTAAATATATATGTTTAGGCTAGAGCTGGACGATAGGTCGACAACAATATATATTACTATACTATACAGTCATGTGGCAGACACTTTTATCCAAAGCAACTTATATATGATAAAAAGCTATATATTAGCTTAAGGCTAACGTCAATAGAAAATATAATTGGCATGCTAGCAGTTAGCATGCGTGAACTAACTAGTTATTTAAAACAGCTTTGTCCATTAACGACTACTTAACTTGACAATATTATCTGTGTTTAGTTACAAAGAATACTTGTAGAAAAACATTTTCTGGCCAGAAAAGCCAGCATAACAAACATTTGAACTTTTCCATATTCTGACTAAACTGACTAAGGAAAGTCTGAAGGGACAAAAATGACAAAACACACTTCATCACTGCAAGAAATCTCAGCACTATAGTTGGGTGAATGCCTTCAGGCATTCAACCTATTGTTTTTCCTCCTTCTTCTTATTCTTCCGCCGTTTTTTGTTCGTTCATATCTTCAGCTATCTTCAGCCGATTTCAACAGTTTTGGTATCAAAACGTTAAGCTCGTTCAGGAGATGACTGCTTGAGCT
>JBAMHV010000013.1:12849451-12874171 GCA_037177535.1 Pseudomugil gertrudae
TAGATAGATAGATAGATAGATAGATAGATAGATAGATAGATAGATAGATAGATAGATGGATAGATAGATGGATAGATGGATAGATAGATAGATAGATAGATAGATAGATAGATAGATAGATAGATAGATGGATAGATAGATAGATAGATAAGACTCACTCATCTCCAAACATTTGGTGACTGTATTCTGGATGAAATGTGGTGCCATCATCATCAACGTCCTCGGGAAAACGTACTAAAAGCGAAATATGACAACTTACTTACAATGACAAACGAGAACCCAGTGTGAGAATGTGCAAATCATTGCAGAAATGTTATCAAATTAACCTGTATCAATAAAATGAAGAAAAAATGCATACCCAACTTCAAGCAGATTGCTTCATTAGTATCACACTTGTACTCAGCTAGTTTCTTTTCCATGGCATTTACTGCTGAAAAAAAAATATTGAACAGTTTTCATTGTGTCTGAATGCCACTGAAAACCTTTTTCTACAAGATATGAGCAGTGATTATTAGTCTACATATCTATAAAAAATTAAATGTTTTTTTCTTAATAAATGCTAATTTCCTGATTCCTACTTCGAATGTCAAGGAAACTTGGTGCTTTACATAGAAAATGTATTCATGATCGTCTGACATTTCTTATAGATATACATTTACAAAAAAAATAAAAATACACCATAAAAGCAACATTCTTGATAGTTGCTTCACCATTTAGTTCCTGTTAATACTTATCTGACTTTATAAATGAGACTTTGTGGCAGGCAACCCATAAATATCACATGTAACATTTTGTGCATGTAGATGCATTTTAATCCCAAATAAAAGTTACATAGTTTGTGTCTTCACGAGTTTGTAAAGTTTAAGCATCACTGGGATAATTTCAAAAGGAGTATGCAACCGTCTTATGTTCAGAATTAACCAACGGAGGCATCCAGTTTTTCGCAAGTGAATAGAGTATGTGAGCTTTCCGAAGTATCAACAATGAACTGTTATGTCTGTATCCGTTCATTTACGAGAACCATCTAACTTGATACCTACGCATGACACAAATAAACACAAACACGATGTCATGTCAGTTTGATAGCATGCTGCAAGCGTTAGCATAATGGCCTTCTACTTGTTTGCAATGCAAATAGCTAGCAAAACTATCTGTTTCGCAAAAAAACATCTTGATCCCCGACACGACTTAAGTAGAACTAATGTCCATCTGTAATCGAATATTGACTAAAATCAGATATAAAGACACAGCAACAACTAGCTTCTTACCCGCCATTTCTGCACACTGTGTTGCTGTGTTGTTGTCCCAAAAGACCCGCGGAAACAAGAGCACTTCCGGGTCCCCGTGTTTCCGTAGGAACCGGATGTAGTCTCCTAGCCACGCTAGACAAGTAAAATAAATAAATAAAAAGAAGTCCAAAATCTTTTTATACAATCAGTGCCAAAATCATATCAGCTTCGGAAGAATGTATATTTTTTCACCTTCTGAAGCTGATGTGATTTTGGATATCTTTAGCAAGTTGTGCTATCATCATCAGACTTACTCTTCCTGTCCTCCAAAGTAAAAGTGAATGACTCACTACACATTTAAGATACTGTCATTTAATTACAATATTAATACAATACCCCTCTTCTGAATAAAACCCTATTTGTTGGTAATGTTTAGTTAAAGTGTGTCTGGAGGCTAGTGTGCTGAATATCTGAACTAAAAACTATAGTTTTAAAGTTTGACCATTTTTAAAATGTATTTTGCAAAGCTCCAAAAATGAAGGGTGGCAATATTGACAAAAGCAGAAAGAAGTTAGAGTAGATATGTTACCATAAGGTAACAGCACAGTATAATTCAGACAATGAACATTAATAACAAACTCTTTCCACTCATGTTAATACATAAAGCATTAGTGTGGTTTTAATATAATATAATAGAACTCATAAAACAAAACTGTATTGAAATAGATAAATACAAAAAGAATATGAAGTGCAATGCCAAGATGTGGATGACAGACTTGAAGAGAGCACTAAGAAAAAGAGGCTTGCATTTAAGTATTTTGTCTACATGCATTATAAGGGACCTTATCTAATCTTGCTTCTCCTCCACAGCTCTTGCTTTCAAGTTACTGCACATTTTTGTACATATTATGACTTCTTTGTACATCAATATAGCTTAGCCTAGCAAGTTTCAAGTTATATATATATGTGTGTGTGTGTGTGTGTGTGTGTGTGTGTGTGTGTGTGTGGGAGAGAGAGAGGGGGATTGGTCAATTTAATAGAAAAAGTGTCATTATAGGTAGCTTGGAGGTAAACCAGCATATTTTAAATAGCTGCAGGAGCTGCAGTAAATCCAAATAAAAGGAGAAAACTCAGGTTTAGAAATACATTTTTTAAGAGAACCTTTAGTTCTTTCTTCCTTTTATGAAAAGGGACATGTGATAATTTTATTTGAATGAATCAGCATACACCATGGAGAATAAAATCATTTTCAGTATAAAAATAAATGTCCCAAAAACCAGCAAGCAGTGCATATTTAATGGTGCTTTTCTTTTTAGCTTAGAAAAATACATTTTTTAATGTACAGATTTACCCTACAGATTTACTGAAAATTCCCCAGTCAGATTTTTAGCTCAAAAATGCCAACCAGATGCTCACTAGCCACATCGTAAGGTTTATTTTCATTATAATGTATTTCAGTCTGAGTGTTTCTATTAATCAGTTGCATAATACTGTCTAAGCTATGAGTAAAACACCTATCAGATTGTTTTTTAATAATAAGCTGGACCTCTAAACGTAGCTACTATACATATGGGCAGATTTACCTTATTGTGAGATTTAACCTTGCTTCTTTGTGCATTATGTTCAGCATAAGTAGGTTTATTATCTGTGTCTTTTTGTGAAACTATTCTTTACTTAAAAGAAGTTAAATTAGTTTAATAATAACTTCCTGAGTAAAAAACAAAAACTTATATTGAAAAACTGATTAAGAAAATGACAAGGTACAGTTGGTAACTTGTCGCTTGGTTGCAATCTATAGAAGACCAGATGTACAGGAATGGTATCAAAGCTTTCTTTATCAGTGATGGCTGAGGGGTCAGCAAGCGCACTCGTATGACAAAACCCATCTGAAAGTTTAGCAACTTGCAACAGGGACATGATAGTCCAGGTGGGATGCCCTCCCAGTTTCAAAATGACATATTCCCAGGGGCAACTATAATACAGACACAATCAATCTCTGATTGGCTGACAGCACAACATTAATCAATCCTCTTCCAATATTCTTCATCAGTTCTGCCAGCATTCAAAATTTGAGTGTCTCACTGGATGGAACATGTGTAGCTTGTATAATATATATAATATAAATATATATATATATATATAAATAATAAGTTTAGGATTAATCATGAATATCTTCTCAAGAAAAATGACAAAACTACAAAAAATCTAAACTTTCTTTTGTTTCCCTGTTAAAGTGCAAGATATTAGTGATATAGATGACCAAAACAATCTAAAACTGAATTTTGGTGCATGCCAAGACCTTTGACAAATTAAAAAAAGGACAAATGAAAAAGTCAGAGTAGATGTTTGTGTTTTGCAGCTACAGCAGCATGAGGTGTGTCCCGTCATCATTCAGCTCGAGCTGACAGGAAACAGGGCTCAACTTTCTCCGTCTGACTCAGCTCCGCGTCTCCTCGTCCTCTACACCGCCCTGAACGCAAAAAAAGGACAATATATTTGGATAAATATAGTACAGTGTCTCGGACCTCCTCTGTCCTGTCATGCCCGCGCACTATCATCCCGAAGCCCAGCGCGTGCGCTAGTCCACTGCAGCTGACGTCACATCCAGCATGGCGGTCAAGGTGACTCCGTCAATATTTCTTATCAGATACGAATTTTAAAGACAATAAAGCAGTCGTGAGCTTTGCGCTGTCGGATGCGGAGGAGAGCTCGTGTGCGCGGGCGCGTGGCTTTCGAGCTTCTGTGTAAAAAAATGCAAGCGGAGTCCCCCTCTATTATCTGATCTCTGCAGCCCGACATAGGCGCATCTCTCCCGGCCTCGCAGTGACAACTGTCATTTCTTTCCTCTGTTGCTGTTGCGTGTTTGGCAGATTTGATCTGAGGCTGTTTTTTTTTTAATCGTTCATTTCCACAAAGGGTGTTTCTCTGAAGCTGTTGCCTGTGATCGATGTTGCTGATCTGCCTGCGTTAAAAGAAAAAAATCACAGCTGTTCCAGACATAACTTCAGCCTCATTGATGACAGAGTTCCCTCATGAAGCTCAAACTATAGGCATCATCTGGCATACTGAGGCTTTTCATACCAAATTCAAACTTATTTGTTTCAGGTGCAAGCCACAAAAAGAGCCGATCCACATGGCTTGAAGACTATTTTTCTGAAGGTAAGAAACTACTCCCAACAACAGCTTTAGTGTATTAACCATAAAAAAACAGTTTTATACAGAAACAGTGTGAATAAGTAAATTAACATGCTATGAATCAGTGAGTAGTCTCTGTCCGGTGCAATAAATAGTTCTGCAAAGGTCAAACAGATGCTTTGACTAATTTTGGATCTGCTTGCATGTACAAACACTCTGACATTGTGTGTGATTTGACTAATTTCATATTGTAATTTTGTCTGCTGCCCTTCACAAATTTCCATCCCAAGTGTAAAGGTGTATTTACCCTTTATGTGTTTTGTTTGGAGTATAAACTTGTAGAGATGTGTAGTGTGTAATGCAAGACTTGTGGTCTTCAGCGTCCTGCATAACTTGTAATGCACATTCAGGTTGAGGGGTTAATTATTGGAAACTCATTTTGACTGGCTCTATAATTTGATTAAGATTTACTCGAGGGCAGCTGTGAGGTTGAATGGATAGATAGCACAATCCTGATGGAGAAATGTGGCAATAGGTTTGAGTTGATATGAAAATGAAATTAGAGTGCATTGAACTGTTGTCTTAAAAAACACTTGCATCATGGGTTTGTTTGAGGTGTGTGGGGGTCTCCCGCCGCACCTTTGCTTTCTCTATCTGAGCTCAGCTCAGAGCACGAGCATGGCCTTTCCGTTGTCAGTGCATGGGATGCCTGTGCTTCCAAAGCTATCTCGGTTCCAACTTGAAACCCAATCCGTGCTCTATAAATGACCGTACATCTTAAAGCTTGACTGAGATCAGGTTTTACCTCAGTCATGTGAGAAATACATTCCCAGTTCAATCCTTGAAGGTTATTTGTGTTGTATTCTGCATGTTGTGGATTAAAACCAGGTTTTGGTGATTTAAAGGTGTTATGGGTAATTTTATAACAGTACACAACGACATATATCGTTATTTTTGGAAAGTTTTAGTTAGTGAGTATGCTTTTGCAATTCTTTATGACTTTCCTCTTTTTGTTTTTTTTTTTTTAATCAGGTTTATTTTTGCTTTTTAAAATGGATTTGGCATGTTTTTGTCTGATAATGAGATTCATGTGATTGTGTCTGCTTCCAGGAGATGGACTGCTAGTGTGCCATAGATGAAGCAACAGGAGTCTGCGTGTGATTGTAGGATGCGAGAAAGCATTGTATAGATTTAAAATACTCTGTAGGGTTAGTGAACAGGGATTCCTATCTGCTGGTTTGACAAGCTGAACACAAACACCTTATTGTCACAAAGAAAGAGATACCCCATAGAGGAAGGGCTCTTTGTCTTCCTCAGTTTTCTGGAAACAATACCATTTCTGCATAACAGTTTCCACATGTGGTTCTACACTTCACTTTCTTTTCTTACAGCTTTGTGTGTATCTCCTCTGCAGTATGCCAGCGTGGTGGAGGATGGAGAGCATTACATGACCCCCAGGGACTTTGTGCAGAATTACTTGGGTCTGCACACACAGCCTCAACACAACCCTAAAACTGTGGAGCTGATAGCTGGAGTGGCTGACACCACTAAAGATGGGTGAGTAGCTACACAGATGAAAAAGTAGAGTCTCCACACCAGAATGCTGCTTCTTAGAGAGCTTTCATTTGTTGTTACATTTTGTGCAATGAGCCTTCTGCAGACACTTTGCTACATATGCATCATGTTCTGCAATTATCCAAACTGGTGGTTTGTGGGAACCTTTTAGGTTTAACTTTGTACTTTAGATTTAGATGATTTTTTTTTGTTGCAGGTTTTGTTTTAGTCATTGTTAGTTTATGGGGTTTTGTTTTTGAAGTCATTGTCTATTTACTTCCTGCTTTTGTGCTTTTTTTTTCCCCCCACCTGTTTTCTGCATCATCCGTATTTCACCACTTGATTAATCCTTTGTGTTATTTCAACTCAAGCTATTTGGCTTCCAGTTGTCAGTCTGTTTGCACCTCTTGCCTTCATCCCTAGTTTGTATTTATCGCCACTGTTCTTTGCGTCATGTGGTATTGTGCATAATTTAGTCTTTTGTATCTAGTCTTTGTTGTAGGATGCACATAAGACCCTCTCTGTCAGATCCTTGTGTTTTTCTTCTTTCTGCTAAACTTTTATGTTGCAGCAGCTTCATTAAACTTGGTCCTCTTTTCACAACATGACCATCTGCTGCAATGGACCTGTTTGTATTAAACCATTGTTTTGTTGCATACTGTGTGTGGTGTACCTATTTATATATGCAATCAATCAAAATGTTATATTTATCCATTTTTCTGTATTACGCAAATGTCAGACTCCTGTCTGTGCTTTACAACATGATTACTATCTTTCATGTGATAAAGCATGTACATTTAGGTAATCTTATGTGTGTGTTGGGAGGGGGGGAGGGGGGGGCATGAAGTTAAATTTTAAATGACAATTTTTCACATTTATTAATATCAGCAACAAGGCAACTGAATTGTCTTTCTCGTGATGCAGCTCTTACGCCTTGTTATCAGTAATTCAGTCCAACATTAAAACAACGGATACTCCACACACCACAGAGACTGTAAATCATTGATCCCAGCTATTTTTGTAGAGTCATCTTTATACATTTAATGACAGTATCTGAGAAACTAGTAAGATCCCTGTAAGATAGTTTCAGATGAGCTATATTCTGTCATTTGACCGTAATAGAGCAGAAGCTGTACTTTCAGTATACAATACGTCATCTCAATAATAATAAACTCTATAATAATCAATCAAATTCAGAGTATAATTGAGTTTATGTCTGTTTAAAACCAGAACTGTGATGTTTATTGATATTATAAATGATTGATGATGCGTGTCCATAATGTAGCATCCTTAACATTTGTAATTAATAGAAATAAATCCACAAAGACTAATGAGTTATTGCTCTACAAGAACTTTTTTTCACTTCTTTTTCAGAAAGAACCTTTTCTTTCTTGTCCAAACAGATTAATCTCTTTCCAGGAGTTTATGGCCTTTGAATCAGTTCTGTGTGCCCCTGACGCACTCTTCATAGTGGCCTTTCAGTTGTTTGACAAGACTGGCACGGGGAACATCTCATATGGTATGTCATTGTAATGAATGTGAGCACATAAAGGATCATTTAAACAGATGGGTATGTGAATAAAGATTACATGAACTGCATGATGGTGAGGTGATGAGATCCATCCTTCTGTGTGGAGCTTGTTATCCTCTACGCTATACCCATGCATGTGGGGCATTTCTACAGGTACTCTGGTTCTTCATACAGTCAACATGCATGTTTATTGGTGTTTCTAAATTCTCTATAAAAGTGAGTGTGAGCATGGGGTTGGTTGTTCCTTTCTGTGATAGCAACTGGGATTGGTATGTGTAGTGTTGTATATACTTACTCTGGTTTGCTTTGGGACAGATTGGATGAGGATGTAATGCGTGAGGTGGTTATTCAGTCTTGCTGTAGTCTTCCAGTGGATATCCACTCAGTTTGCCGTACAAGTTGGCAGACTCATCTGACAGAGAAGTGAAACCGCTGTATACGTATATTTGTATTCTCTTCAGAGTCATCCCACTTAAACAGTACGAGCAGTTCCTAGAAATCTGAAGCTGTCTGTCCACTCCTTTAATGTTGGATTGTTTTTGTTGGTAACATGTTCCTGTCTCATTTAACCAAAGTTAAGGCAGCGATAAACCAGCAGCTCTTTGGCATCAATAACTTTGAGGTAAAATGACGTTTTAAGTAGTTTGGGTGCATTAAATATCCTGTCTCAATGCATTGGGTTTGTTGTTGTGGAAGGGTGTGAGATTGTTTCAGTACAGTAAAGCGTTTCACTTCTATGCTGTTAGCTCGTATTGGCCTCTTCAGTTTGTGTGTGTGCCAGCCTTAATCTGACGATGAGCAGTGTCTCATGTGGCTCCGCTTAAAATAAATTAAATAATTTAGCTAAAGTTTGCCTGGGAGGAGCAAAGCCAGAAGCCTTACGGAATACAACAGAAATACAGAAATTTGTATATATGTACAGAACTAACTCCCTGTGACATAAGGAGAAATGTGTCTAGTGCATTAACAATGTAAAGAATCTCAAAAACAAGTAGCCGCTGTCCTCTTTTTGTGTATTAGACCTTCACAGAGGTGACTGGAATTTCAAGCAGCGCTTCTATAGAAAATGTTGTGGAAGAACTCTCAGTTCTCAAAAATGTAATTATAGTCTGGGACCATCAAGCTATCAGCTTTACAATCTAAGCTGTCTCTTTTCTCTACTTAGAATAGGTTTGCTCTTGAAACAGAATAAGTATGGAAGCTGGACATTACAGCTGTGTCTTTAATGTTTGTCCTTCGATTGTTTGTAATTGCTCTCTTGTGCCTCGCTCTTCCAGAGAATGTGCGTGACATCTTCAGCCAGACGACAGTTCATCACCACATTCCCTTCAACTGGGACTGCGAGTTCATCCGGCTACACTTTGGTCATGAACGAAACAAGAACCTCAGCTATGCAGAGTTCACGCAGTTTCTGCAGGTAAACATATTACCTCTGAGTAAAGTGAGATATATGTGCATTTTTAATCTACAGAGTATTCTGAATGTGCAATTACTGCAGAACTTGGTGATGTAAATTCTGAATTACACCAGTTTAAGATCATTGCATTGGCTCCCTGTGCTTTTCTCCTACTGCAGGGATCTCCAAGTCCGGTCCTCGTGGGCCAGTTTCCTGCAGGTATTGAAAGGTTCCCAACTGAAACACACCTGATTCGAATCAAAGTGATCACTTTTCTGCTTGTTTTCAAGTTATTTACAACCCTGTTAATGACCCATTCGTTGGAATCAGGTGTGTTGCTGCAGGGAGGCATGGAATACCTGCAGGATACCGGCCCTTGAGGACCGGATTTAGAGATTCCTGTCCTACTGCATAGTCCTACTGGTCTTTGGCTTACTTATTTATCAGACCTGCTCCATAATTATAAGCCTTTATGAACCCTGAGGTCCTCTGGTATTGACCTTATAAAAGTCTCATTCTTTATTTTATTTTATTTCATTTCATTTCATTTCATTTCATTTCATTTCATTTCATTTCATTTCATTTCATTTTATTTTATGAAGTCCTTTATGGTATTATTGGCTATGTTCAGCCTGCATGCAAATGTGACACAGATTAGATTTTTTTTTTGTCTTAGTGACTCAGGATGTTTTTAATACGTGTGTGTGTGCATGTGTGTGAATGAGGTTTTTATGTGGTGAGTGTTTTTAAATGACCATGTTATATACTTGGTGTGTTATGACTTTATTATATTATGCAGTAATTGTTATTATGGAAAGCACTTTGTGTTATTGGTTTAATGAAATGTGGCTTATAAATAAAGTTTGATTTGAAGTGTGAGATTTTTCAGGACATTATTTGCAGCTTTGGGAACAAGTTTAAAAAACATTTTTTTCTTTCTCTGTAGAAAGCCAGAAATTAACATAAATATCAACCTACTGTCAGGAAATGTCACGCTCACTAACAAACATGTTGCATCTTCTTTGGTTAAGTAATGTAAATACTTTAAGGGAAAAGAGTGGCAGTATCAGTCATAAAATATAACTAAGTTGCTTATTGCTGGCACTTCACCAGCTAAAGGAGTATATAAACTTCCTGTAAAAACACAGATCTATATACACTATGAAAGTGAGGATTAGTGGTAATGGTTATTTATCTTTAGAAATCATTCTAATAAACAGTAAATATAAAACATATTATCAGTACTCGTGATGCACATCAATAACTGTGAGCCTCTTTATTCTGCTGTGAGGCATTTTCATCCAGCTTTTTTGTGTGTGTATCTGTGTGTGTGTGTGTGTGTGTGGTGGTGGTGGTGGGGGTGTGACAGAAACTGAACCACACGCTGTACATGATCTCTTATAATAATTGAAAGAGAGAAGGGTGTGTAGGTGCATCTTCAGTGTTTTGTCCGTCCCTGCAGGCGGTTTTGTGGCAGCTCAGTGGGCCATTAAAGACGGTTTTTGTTTTATCCGACATCGCCTGCCTCTCGGTTTGCCAGTAAAGCAGCAGCAATGTGAGGGAAGGTCCTGGTTTGGAGATGAGGTTTGGTTATGATCTCAAGCAGAATCTAGGAAGCCCAGGAGTTTATAAAGTTCTGCTCACCCTCTCCACCTCAGTGTGGGATCCCTCGCAGCACTGCTACACCAAGACCCATGTATGTGTGTCTGTGTGAGTTCTTTCACATCTATCATTACTATTACCGCTCTTCTTTAATGTCCAAAGACATTTTTTTTGTGAGTACAAACGTGTTTGTTTAATTGCATGTTATTCAGACGGTCTCTTCTGCCTCATTGTGAAGGTGCAGTACTTGCTGGACACTTGATGCATGATAGAGCTGAGTCTTAGAAGTTTCATATAGTTGCCAGATGATTAAAACGTATTATCATTTTTCAACTATATAAACATTTGTGAGGCTTGATCTTCAGCAACAATCCGTTGATTAGGTTTTCAGAACCAGAGTGTGAGGATAATGAAACACCAGTGACGCTGCTGCACAATCGACTAGTTATTCAAGATGAGCTCTGACAGCAGACGCTGACCTGGGGTCACCCTTCCCCTGCATCCCCTCTTGATTGCATGGCTGTCATATCGAATCATCTCGTTGCACATGCACACCTGCTGGCCATCACACCAGCGGCCTGGCTAGGGGATCAGACTTCTCAGGACATGGTTTCCATTAATCTCTGGAGGGACGGTGATGATTACTAGAACTTGCGTCGGACATTGTCGCATGTGATGACTTCCACATCTGTGCAATCATACTTTGTTCCTCCAAAGTTCCGTTTCACTACTGACTTGTAATGTGATGCTACTCCACTTGGGAACAGACACTTTTGTCAGGTACCGGCTCTTACTTTTTACTGTGCGGTTCTGCAGGAGCTGCAGCTGGAACACGCCCGCCAGGCATTTGCACAGAAAGACAAGAAGAAAAGTGGCACCATCACTGCTCTGGACTTCAGCGACATCATGGCCACCATCAGGCACCACATGCTGACTCCTTTTGTAGAGGAGAATCTGGTTTCAGTGAGTTGAACACAAATTCTCACTCCAATTGTTAATATTTAGGAAAAAATGGGACATTTCTCATTATATTGCTGAACACATCATAAATTCAATAGACTGGCTGTTGTTTAGCAGGGGAAACTTTATAGGAACATAATACCTTATAATATCTTCTTCTTTGGCTCTTTCTGCAGGCTGCAGGAGGCAGCACTTCCCACATGGTGAGCTTCTCCTACTTTAATGCCTTTAATGCCCTCCTCAACAACATGGAGCTGATCCGCAAAATCTACAGCACCCTCGCTGGCACACACAAAGACACTCTGGTCACCAAAGGTACTCCAGCGCATCTCCTGAGCTCATTATGGATGTATTTGACATTTCATGTGAAATGGAGCTGTTCGATCATACTTTAACTTTCTTGACAGAGTGGTGTGAGTGAACACTGTAGCACTAATTTACTAAGGTAAACTAACATTTTTAACCTGACAATCCTACATGTATACCCGAGTAGCTCATACTGTCAGTCCCATCTGCCCCAGCTGTGTTTCCCATTGAGATATTAAACATTAAACGTGTGGTTTTTCCTCCTTGATGAAAAAATCAATAGTATTTGCAAATGATTACTTTTATTTTTCACCAACGGCATCAGATATCAAGTTAAAGCAAACATCCATGTTGGCTGTCAGTCATCAAAATGCATCAATGTAGTCTTCCACATCAGAAAAGCAGGGTTGCAAGCCTAAGCCTCCACCCTGTAATCTTACAGGAAGGTCTGGTATAAAAGCAGTGAAAAGAAAAGTCTTTCACCCTCCTTCAACAACTACAATTAGGTTTCCTTTTAGAAAGACCACCCGATGGCTGTGGAGCAACTTAGCAGGGAGTAGTGAAAAGCTAAATATGAAGCTTGTTTGAAAAAAAGAGATTCATGGTGCTGCTGATAAAGTGCATATTTGAGGTCGCTGTGCTTTTAGGAGAAGAAGCTAGAGCACACAGAGAACAAACTGAATGGTTTGTGTGGTGCAAGCATCCACATTAAAAGAAACAAGAATCAGTATTTGCAAATACTATATCATATTAACCCTCTGTAGAAAAGTGAAGCTTTCAGCCCCACGTCTCACTTTTTTAAAACTTTCCTGCCTGCATTGCTCTTCTTCTCTTTGATGAACTGCAGAGGAGTTTGTTCACGCTGCAAATAAGTTCGGTCAAATCACTCCGATGGAGGTCGACATCTTGTTCCAGCTTGTTGGTCTCCACTCGCACTCTGGGTAAGACCCTGAATATCTGCATTGCAACACCGAGCAGCCTCTCTCATACATACAGGATGTCGCAGCAACACCATTCATTTATTCTGTAGAAACCAGTTCAGAGCTCCCAGTGAAAGAAAGCAACTGTGTTTATTTTCAGCAGCTGCAGTTTACAGCTGTCTCCTCTCAGTCACAGGATCGCATCACTGAAGATGCTGCAGTTAGGCATAGCTTTGTGAATGTCTCACAATGCAGGTAGTTCGAAGAAATACTTAACATTAAGCTAAAATATTAGCTACAAAACAAGGAAAAATCTTCACACTTCACTCGTTCAGCATTGTTATTTACCGTCACACTAACTATTAATAAATGTTTCAGCCCGTTTGGGCTTTTTTTCAGTCGCACTATGAGAAAATTGGCACTTTGGATCCAAAGCAAGACACTTGTCAAGTTTGAAGTAGATGTGACGAACAGAAAAAATGGCGAGCCACATTTACTGGAAGATTCCTGGATTTAGTACTGAGATAAAACTGTAGAAAGAAACAGAGAATTTGTTTTAAAAACATTTTTGATGATGAAAATATCTATATTTCCAGCAATTCAAAGTTCAGCATCATGAATAAAAATCAATATGAATAGGGTCATGCAGGTGCTTGTACATGTAGGTGGTAAATGAATATTTTTTACAACAGAGTACTCATTTGACTGTAAAAAGCCTGAACGGGAGAAATGGAAGAATCATCATCTTTACTTTTCTCCATTTTATACATATGGTGTTGCTGATTCAAGGCAGCCTTACAAAACTGTTTTTACATATTCCAGCATGAATAAATATGTTATAGGCTTCTTTATTGCCTGTAAAAATAAAGTTATTGCCTATTTAGTTCAGTAACGGTGGCTCCACTGGCTGATTTACAAGACAAACATGAAACATGGATACAGTTTTTATGATGCGTCAGGCCAGCAGGGAGCATGTGTGTCTCAAACATTCAGTACCAAAACACTTTCATTTACTCGCTGGGCCACGGGCACTCGTCCAGCTTTGTTTGTCTGTTGTTTATATAGGCTTGAATTAAAGTTACAGTAACTTCAGGTTATATGGCAATAAAACGTCTGGAAAATCTTACATCACTGGCTGCTGCTCAAAGTAGATGCAGGGCTCACAGCTTTTTCCTGGCCTAAGTCCTTTTCTTCCCTCCCCCGGTGCTGTTTGTTAAGGCGGCTGAATCATGCAGACATCGAGAGGGTCGCCCCGCTGGAGGAAGGAGCCATGCCGTACCACCTAGCAGAGGCTCAGAGACAGGTAGCCTGAGTGACTCCTATAACACACCTCACATCCTCCCCCTGGCTTTCATCAAAGCCCTTTCCTCTTCTCCCTCTGCCATCCTCTCAGAAAAGAGCAAAAAAGGGAGAATGTTCAGTCGCTGAATTAGCGAAGAGCCCCATGTTTTTCTTCCCCTCTGAAGTGCATTTCTTAAACTCCCAGATAAAAGTACACCAATTATAGTCGCAGAATAGGAATGGATTGTTGCGTTGCGGCTCTCCATGAAAGGCTCTCTGCTTTATTCAGTATGGCTGCACATACGCATCAGCTGCAATCACACATCTGAGGCGCTAATAAGAGGCTTTTATCACTGTGGGGCTTGAGAAGTTTTAGGAGCCTTTAGCAAAGTCTGCTAATGGCAGGACGGGAGTGGGAGTCAAGGTGGATGTGGGAGAACAAAATAGTTCCTGCCTCCACCGGATAACACAGCTCTGTATCAGGCTGTGGTCAGAGCTTTCAGGCCACTCAAGCTCTTGGGACTTGTGCTCAGAGGTCTGGAATTTGATTCCTTTGGGGGGATGCTGCAATTCTCCCGCCTGCTCTTCAGTGGAAGTAGGCTAATTGTTTAAATCCTTTGATCAAGACCTAAATCTTGTTAGCATGCAACCTTCAGTGGAAGCACCTGGGAAGACGAAAAGGGGGATCTGCTTTATTCCCTTCTAGTAGAAGTACCACACACACACACATAACCTGCACACACTTATACTTTACCAGTGCCTCATTCTGGCTGTGTAATATTCATGTAGATTCTTATCTGTACATGGAAAAGGGTTGTTGGGCTAATCTGGTCTGCTGCATCACAGACAAAACAAAGTGGCTCTGCTTTCAACATCAAACACCAATCCAGAGATCAAGTGGAGAGAAATTACTTGCTGTTAAAATAAAAGAAGACCTTTAACTCCTATCCTCCTACATGTAGTATGTGTGGAAAATTCAGCTACAGGGTCACACAGTCACTTACTGCATCCACGGTTGTTATTTCTGTGACATTTAATACTGGCTGCTTATGAATCAGATGTTATACGACATGTCCGCATTCCATCTCCTTCTTCTGTCGTTGAGTTCTCCATAACATTTTTCTTTCCACAATGTATCTGGTTCTCTATAGTTTAATGGTTGGTCGATTCATAGTTCGTGTTCTGATCTCTCCCGTCTTTCTCCAGATTCATTTGACTACTGGTATCCCTTTCTCTCATACAGCACACTCACGAAGCGTCTCGGCCCGTCTGGCTCCAGGCTGCAGAGTCTGCCTACAGGTTTACTCTGGGCTCAATCGCTGGAGGTGAGTGACATGTCTGCCGCAGAGCCCCCGACCCGCCCGAGGGGTAACCTTAGCCGGCTGGCTGTTGCACTGAGGCTCGGGGCCGACCATTGTGCTGCAGGGAGAGGGTCTGTGATGTGAGGCTCCGGCTTTGTGCTGCCGTGCCACCGGTGGCTCCAGGCTGTCGTTGGAGACAGAGCTTTGGAATGACACAAATCTTCCGGAACCGCACTCCTTGGAATCTCCCTCTCTAATTACACTAGAGGGAACTGATACAAGGCACCCCTGACATAACTGCCCCACTGATAGGAACAGACTCTGACTCTGTGAGCGCATGTGTGCGCTCTCCACATACATGCTAAGTCTTTTCAGTCGTCACTCAGCAGTGTCCAATTCAGACCTGGTCAGGGAGAGATGTATATCTTGAGACATAATGTGAAAGTGCCATGTTTTCTCCGCAGTAATGAGCGGTTTCTCACCCTTTGTGCTGTTTGCATGTTGGCAAAGATGAGATGAAGCACATATAGCTGACAGCAGGTGCATCACTTCATGTTCCACAGATTTCTGTCTGTCACCAGGGTTGCTTCACTGAACATGGCTGTCTTTACACACAAATCATTTAGCATCATCACCCATATATTGCAGGTGGATGCATTAATGTATAAAAAGTGTTTTTTGCAGAATTACTTACATGTATGAAATCAAAATGTTTTCTTTAATATTTAAACACAGGTTCAAAATAATTTTTATGGCAAAATATAAATATTAATTAGTTTCATTATGTTAAATGTGAGAAGTTGATCCTTTTCTCTGTTATATTTGATCATAAAGTTTATTGCTTGCTGGACGAATCTGCGTACAGATAAAGGAAGGATCCTCACAGTGTTAGGCTAGTTTAAGAAGCCAGCTCAGCATAATGAATTTGTTTTACATACCGACTCGCTTGCTTTCCGAATCAGTGACAAACGTGTTTATTTTGCAGCTACCGGTGCCACAGCTGTGTACCCCATCGATCTGGTGAAAACTCGCATGCAGAATCAGCGCTCCACAGGCTCCTTTGTAGGAGAGCTGATGTACAAGAACAGCTTTGATTGTGCAAAAAAAGTGCTCCGCTATGAGGGCTTCTTTGGATTCTACAGAGGTAATTTACTAAAGATTTTCTAACATGTAAGAGGACCAGTAAATGTGCGTGCAGTGGCAGCATGAATGTGGCGTGCATAACAACCCATCTGATGGGAAACTATCAGGAATCGCCTGCGTGCTAATATCAGGAGCAAGGCTTTGCTAATTGATACCAGAACCTTTGCCCTCCCTGTTCAGCAGTGAATGAAACAACACCCAGGGGTCACGTTTTCATTATCTCAGTACCTGGGAGAGTTCCCTGAGGAGAAGGACCAGTGGTGTTCTTGTCGCAGCACTGTCTGATCTGTCTCTGCCCGAGTGGTGATAATGGTGCTGAAGGCTTGTGATATCCAACACTTCTTACCCCCAGGCTCTTCATATGAAGGAAGTCAAGACTGCCATCTAACTGCTACCTCCACCACTGCAGCGCCTTGTTGCTCTAATCTGCCTCCCTCTTTCCTCCTCCCTTGCACATGATAAGAGGGTGATTGACTCAGAGACAGACACGCACGGCTGTTTTCTGGCTGCATACCAGCAGCAGTCACTCAGCAGCTCCTTCAGAAGTTTATCTGGTTTGATGAAGGACAGACGGTGAAACAGTATGGCAGTTATCGCCACTGTAGCACCCAGCCAACCCCCTCCTCCTCGATCTTCTCAGTGACCACACAGCTCTCTCTGTTCCCCACCGACAGTGAGATCAAGCTTCAACAATGCTGATCCCGAATGCAGCAGCAGTGTCATATTTTTGGACTTTTATTCAATCTCAATGGGACCTTTGTGTCCTAGTGCATCAGATGTATCAGCCACCATCTGTAAATATTTATGGGTTTGTTTTAGGCACATAAGAACCCCACAGGTTGTATTGTTCTACCTGTCAGTGCATGTTTCCATTCAGTGGAGATGAAATGTGCATTTATTTTCAGCCAGACGTTGTCTCACTGTGTCAGGTATTCTAATAGTATCTATGAATAATATTTTGCAGGTCTCCTCCCGCAGCTCATTGGCGTTGCCCCCGAGAAGGCTATCAAACTCACGGCAAGTCATTCCTCTGTGTAGCTTAATGTTTGGAAAGTTGCTCTGAATGATTTACTGTGAATGAAAAATGAAAAACACGATGGTGAAAGAGGGGCGGTTTTCTTTGCAATCAAGATGCAACGGCAGCCACAAGTTAACATTGATGCATTGTATTTAAGATTGTCTCATTTACCTTTTTCCTTGATAAGTTGTTCCTCTTTTATGTGTTTTTCAGGTGAATGATTTTGTCAGAGACAAGTTCACGGGGCAAGACAATACCATCCCTCTTGCTGCAGAGATCCTTGCTGGTGGATGTGTAAGCATCACTCGAGCGATCCTCTAAATTCTGCTCATAAATTAACTTATACCAAGAGCCTAACAGAAGAAAATACAGTTTAGCCAATTTTGTAACTGGTAAAGTGGCAAAAAAACATATTGGTGTTCAATCTGATAAGTACATACTCCCACCAAACCTTTGCATACTACTTAACACAGGTACATTAAAATGTTAATAAAAATGTAAAAATTCATCAAACATTTAATTCAAACCATTCATTTCTTTTTGAGCAATCTATGTTGTAGTTTGGCGTTGCAAAAAAATTAGAACTATCATTTAAAGCAGAAAACAATCTAAACAACAACCTTTAAATAATTTATATTTAACAGTAATTGTTTCATAATTCATTCGCTCAGTTTTGTGCAGTGATGTTTTTATACTTTGTAAAGCTCATCCAGTGCTCTGTGTTATCCCTGCATCTTATATATGCAAAGAAAATGTCCTTGTTGCTCAGTAAGAAGCATCAACAAGAATGCAGGAAACAAGCAAAACATGTAAATATAATAAGCCTTATTCACGTCACCTCCCAGTGGGTTTATGATAATGGATGATCAGTGTAACCACATCAATATTAAATAAAAATACCCTGTTATGAGTTACTATCACGCATTTAGAATAAATAATCATGTGTACAGTGTGAAGTATGCATGTGTAGTTTTCAGTAACACTGATGTGAGAATATGGCTCATAAAATAATGATATTATAACCACTGATGAAGTAAATAAGTAGACTTCTGCATCTTGTTTTGAAATAAAATGTAAATCTAACATTTATTTAAAGTGTAAACAGAAGGTTTTCAATATAATTTTTTTTATTTGAATTTGTACCAGTGTAGGTTTCATCTCCCACCAATCATCACAAGCTTTCAGATTTATCCGGTTTCCCTGGAAACCAACTCTATATGAAGTAGTTCAAACCTGCTCCTGCTCCTGCAGCTTGGTGTGCACCCTTCTCACTCATACTTGCGTATTATTATGCTAAACATTTTACATATATTTATGGTTTATATCTGTATATTTGAGTATCTTTATTTTCATGCATTTTGTTAACTGGATTGTTGTTGATGCATTATGTTGTATTTTATAACCGTGCATGACAAAATTCTCATGATTAGCATAAATAATGTTCTTAATGAAGCATGTTTTTGCTGCAAAATATAGAAGTAAAAGAGCGTAATTAAAAGTACAAATGTCTTTTATATGTGGTCACATTGCTTTTTGGGTTCTCTTGACTATTATGCCACCAGGAGAGAACAGAATTTACCAGCCCCCAAGTGACACTGAAGATGTAATAAAGAAATCTTTTGGATCATTATCAATTGTTCACTTTGGATTTATAATTGCAGGGATTTTTAAACACTCACATTTTGACTAATCAAAATGATTTATCTAGATTTTTTTTGTCTGACCATAATTATAAATGTCTTCAGTGGCTCAATGTCGATGACTCAGTAATGAATCAGTGTTTAATTACTTACAAGAGAAATTATTATAATTCAGTGTCTCATATCGGCTCGCTGGGAACTGCCTTAAATATTAAAATGAACCTCAGATCATGAATAAATAGTGACTTTTCAGTTTTTTCATGAGTAACTGTAATAGTTTGTGAGGGCAGGATTGGATTAAAATGCAACTCCTTCACTCTGCTTTTCTGCTTTCTGGGTAGAAATGAAAGAGGTGGGCTGTACTGAGGCTGCAGGTTGGACTCAGTGGAGCTGGGTCTCTGAGGTTGTGACCTCTGTCAGGGTGTAATTGGAGGAAGAGGCCCTGGAGGGTCCTGGATGAAGCAGGGCCTAGCTCATTGTGATTGAGTTTGACAACAGGGTACAAACCAGAGGTGTGGTCATCACACAGGTCCCAATGCAGGACAAATAGGATGTTTTTTCTCACTGTTAAATTTTACGAATAGATTCCATCTTTGGACTCTTATTTTTTTCAGAAGAATTCATATTAATTCTCCCACTTTTTTTTTTTTTTTTGCTGTTTCATGAAAGTTTAAATTCAGGTTGATCTGATAACTTGTTGAATTATCACTTCCATCAGAGGAGAGAACTGAAGAAGATGAAAGCGGGGAGACAAGTGCATTAATCTTCAGAGCAGCGGATATTCCCCCCTCCACTCTGAAAATGACTAAATGTGCCATAGCTTTTTTTAGACCTTTTCTCGGATGTTTACAGATAAGACCCCTGCCCTGAATGTCAGCAGCAGCCATCCTGGGGCCTGATTAGATTTGGGGAGGGTGATAAATGTGCCTGAGTCAGAGGGTGCCGTGCCTCCAGGGCATAGCTTTCCTGGACCCGAGCCGTCCCGGTGATTCAGCCCTCTCCCCTGGGAATGGGGGATGAATTGGGGAAGTGTGCGGGGCGAGGCCAGGGCTGAGCTGCTCACCCTGCCACAGGAGATGCCTCAGGGGTGAGGGATAGGGGCAGAGGGCTGGTGCCAGGGTCAGAGCCTCCCAACCATGAGCTGGTACTTCTGCTCTGTTGTGACCCCTGTTGCTCTTCCATCAATGCTTGCTTTTTCCTCCTCCTGTCAAGGCCACTCTGACCATATCAGACCAGAATGAGAAAATAAAGTATCTTTTGTGCAAAGGTTTACTGAGATAATTTGAAAATTCCTGCAGTTTAGAAATGCTTACACATTCTCACCCAGAGTTCACCCCTCGGTTGACTAACCTCATTTAATGCAAACATCTCCTCAGAGACCTCTGTGTCTGCATGGAAAATACTCATAAAACTGTTTTGCTTGCATCCTGCAGGCTGGAGGATCCCAGGTGATATTCACCAATCCTCTGGAGATTGTTAAGATCCGACTGCAGGTGGCTGGAGAGATCACCACGGGCCCCAGGGTCAGTGCCCTGAATGTTGTTAGAGATCTGGGCTTCCTCGGCCTCTACAAGGTGGGTCAGCACCTCTGCAGAAGCATGACATCTGAAGAATCAACCTCCGCTTACTGTTAAAGGAGGACAGTGAAAGGCCCTCTGTTGTCTTGCAATGCATTACATAAGGGATTCCCATAATAATTAATTGTTAATCTATAAATTGGCAGTATATAAAAAGCCAGTTAGATGCACATAGGATGGGGAGTTTGATCACCACACTGCCTTGTTGACTTTGCAATGTCTTTCTCCAGACTCAGCTTGACTTACCAGTGTTAAACTGTTAAATCTGGGCAGGCAACAAACTGGTGGGGACAGTGATGGAGTGGAGCGTGGAGTCGTGTGTTCATAGTCCATATTTTAATGAGTGGCAAACTGTGTAGCTTGTATTAAAAAAGAAAACCTGACATTAAATGTGTAGAAGCCAACTGGTTCATGGGGTGCTGTGTCTGTGATGGATCTATTTCTGGAGGTTCAGTTCTGAATCTAGGCTCTGTATCCCTATTAATAGTTATAAACTTAGTTAAATAGTTAAAACAATAAAACATGTAGGGCCACTTAATCCCCAGACAAACCAGCTCTACCAGTCTCTGCCTATTTATGTCTTGCAAAGATCCATCCATCCATTTTCCATCGCTTATCCGAGGTCGGGTCGCAGGGGCAGCAGCCTAAGGAGGGAAGCCCAGACTTCTCTCTCTCTCTTGCAAAGATGCATATGGTTATCTTTTCTTTTTTTTTTCCATGTTAGGGGGCCAAAGCTTGCTTTCTGCGTGACATCCCCTTCTCGGCCATCTACTTCCCTGTTTATGCCCACACTAAGCAGAAGCTGGCAGATGAAGAAGGAAGGCTCGGTGCGCTGCAGCTGCTCACTGCTGGAGCTATTGCAGGTAACAAACATTTTAAAAGCTTGGGCAATCTCAACACTCAAAACAGAGCCATGCTGTGATTTATAAAAGGATGTTACATTGTTTCAAAAAATGCTATTTGGTTTCTGCCCCATCAATAGCTTGATTTTATATACAGCGCTTTTGTCACATCACACCATGAAGGTATAGCCATCTCAAGCCCTGCACGACACTGTGAAGGGGATATCAGAATTTGATTCCATCTGTGCATAGTAAAAAGTGCTTCATTATGTGTTTTGTGTCAAACAAGGTGTACCAGCGGCTTCACTGGTGACCCCTGCCGATGTCATCAAGACCAGGCTGCAGGTGGCGGCTCGGGCGGGCCAGACGACATACAACGGAGTCATTGACTGCTTCAGAAAGATTCTCAGGGAGGAAGGTTTCAGCGCATTATGGAAGGGCGCAGGAGGTGATTCCCACTTTCATTGTCTCCCAAATGCAGAGATAAAATGTAAATAAATGAGACCGTTTACATCTGCCTCCCATCAGCTCGCGTCTTCAGATCCTCACCACAGTTTGGCGTAACGCTGGTGACCTATGAACTGTTGCAGAGATGGTTCTATGTGGACTTCGGAGGCCAGTAAGTATTTTTGACATGCTCCGTAACAGAAGAAACCTCCGATTTACGCCGCAGTGTTGAGTTCTGATCTGGTTTCTTCCTTAGTCGTCCAGCTGGATCTGAGCCCATTCACAAACCCACGATGGAGGACTTTCCTTCTGTGACTGCAGATCACATGGGTGGTTACCGCCTGGCTGCAGCAACGTTTGCTGGTGTGGAGAGGAAGTTTGGTTTGCACCTTCCCAAGTTCAAACCTTCTGGAGAGGCAACAATCAAATTAGCTAATACTGAACCGTAAGCCTCTGAAAAAGGGTTACAAATGGTGGCTGAGAGGGCTGCATGTTCCTCCAGTTTGCATTTTAAGTCAGTGTATTGAGCTGTCTTACTTCAAATGCTGCATGGGATTGGCTTCATTTGTTTTTCTGAATTTTTGCATAGCTTGCACAGTGTTACTGTACATATTGTACTTCTTAACAGAGGGACATTATGACTTTGCTAAGGGTTGTTACTGCAGTTTTCTGGTGTGGATTAGCTTTTGTGTGCATGTGCCATTCATATTTAAAAGACACAAGGATGTACAGATATTTTCAAAGTGTTTATTTTAAAATCATGACCAGGGACATGGGAAATAATTTAAATGTATTTATTGTATTTTATTGAAATAAAATCATTCAAAGTGTTTGTTTCTACTGTGAAATGTACATTCTCGGTTTTGACACTAAACTCTCCCATCAGATGTACATGACTGATGTGGAGATCGCTAAGCTGTCACAGCATACATGATCCTCTTCTTAGACTTCAGATAAAGATAGTCCAACTCCAGCTGTATGGACTAGGTAGAAAATTGATTAGTAGAAAACAATGAAGTAAAAAGACTGAACATTTTACTCTTTGATAATAAGTCTGAAGGAGCAGAGATGACTCGAGCTTCAGCTATGAGATGCTACATCCCTGGATATTTTACAGATGTGATTGTAAAGCTTTAGTAGGAATGAACATTTACAGTGTGACGGATTTTCATAGGGTGGGGGTGGGGGGCTCAAAATTAAGGCTTTTGCCAACACTGTAAATGATAAACAATGATTTAACAATCAAAAGGAAACTTTAAGGCATCTGGCTGAAGAAAAGACAACTGTTATGTGAATATGGCTTACTGTCTGAGGTTGATAGCCCTGATGCATGTGAGGAAGACTGGTGACTGTCCAACTGACTAAGAAAAATAGAAATCAAAACATGTCTGTACTTGTGGGGAAAAAAAACTATCTACCAGTCATGTTATCGCATCGTTTACTTCTATCAAAACAGAGGTGATGACATCAACAAGCACATAACTGGTCCCTTAAACGCATCCAGTAGCAACAAGCTCATGCAGCCAGACGCTGAGCTGCCAGCTCCTCAGCATCATCTCTGTTCTCGTTGATCTCAGTCAGCGTGTGAACAAACCGAGTCCACTCGTCATTCCGTGGAACTGCAATTTGCTGCGAAGAAGCACAACACAAGCTTGACTCAAATTTCAATGAAAAGCCAACAGTTGACATTCATCTTTATCAAAAGGTTGAGCAATAAATAAACATGTTGGAGATACAGTGCTCGCTCACCTCTCCAACTTCATATACAAGAACTTGTCCATCAGAGTCCCCCACTGCGATTTCTCTGCCAGAATGTGCCCATTTTACCCTGTTGAGGGCTGGGTTTCCCTCTACTATGACACTGGCTGTGGGCACCTAAAACAACAGCAGCACAGAAGAGGTTGAAACCTGCTCTGCAGACATCCATGATCCATGTACCGGTAATAACTTTTAAAATAAATCTTGATCGCTGGAGTGTTATACCTCTGTGTCATTGTTCAGGTTCCACAGGTCGAGGTGACCAACGCCGTCCACACAAGCAAATACAGCCGGGTGAGTTGGAGACCACATGACATCATACACGTAATCCGAGTTGTCTTCAAATGAGTACAGCGGCTTGTTGTTCTACAGAGAACAGGGTATAGTGTGTAACATTAACAAGAAATCAAAACACAGAACTAATATGTGCTCTAGGGCTAAAAAAAATAATTCAGGCTCAGTGAACACAGACCTCCACCGAGAAAACCCTCAAAAAGGTCCAACAGCCAGTTACAAGCTCATACCAAAAACCCTTATGCATACTTAAAGCTAATTAATAACTATTCCCATTACCAGGATGCACTTCACACCGTATTTAGAATCCTTGACCCTGGAAACATACCACCATGATGAAGAAATCCACATTTTGTCTAACAGCAGCAATCTGGGTGTGCTGTAACTGTATTACATCTACCGTGTCATCTTGTAATTTTTTCTTCTTGTTTTGGCAAATGATTCAGGTCATTGTCTGAAAAATGATCTCCCAATAGTAACAAATCCTTTTAAAATGTGCCTGGATCCAGATGGTGATCCGGATTGCTCCCATATTACAATCTCTTGTTCCTTATTCCATTTTTTGTATTTCCTTCACCTCTTAAGGTCTAACTTATCATATTTGATACATACTGTTTCTAAAACACTTTGCATCACTTTATGGTAGAAACTTTACTAAAAACCCTGTTATTAACCATATGATACTGGTCTCCAAGTGAATACCAGAAAGCAGAAGATTACACTATAATAATTTTAACATATTAGATGGTAATAAATAGTAAATATACAGGAATTTTTATATATATA
>JBAMHV010000013.1:12874271-12889518 GCA_037177535.1 Pseudomugil gertrudae
AATAAATTTGTTAATAAGGTCAAAAAAGTTGTCAGATTTTTTAAACGGGATTAAAATAAGTTCTTCTTAATCTGGGTTTTAAGGGGTTAATAAATATTCAAAATCTGTCGATAACCTTTTGAGACAAACCAATGCTGCTAAAAACATAACCTTTGCCTTGGTAGAGGTGAAAAAAGGCACACACACAAAAATACCCTGTTTGGTGATTACTAATCAATGATGGTGGAGTTTGAGGAGGAGGTTTTGGATTTCTCAGTTAACAGAGCAGTTTTTGGTTTCATAATGCTTTATTATGCATTTCCAATTTGCACCATCTTGATCTGTTTTCTGTCCTCTCTTCTACCACCAATCAAAAAAAGCTCATCTGCATCTAATAAATCAGATGTTTCTCATCTTAAAACCCAGGCGAACAGTCCAAATATCAGAACTGCCTTTACAGTGACAATCAGAGTTTTCCCATATGAACTGGATGTATATTTCCAGCACAAACAGCAGGAGATTCTCTGTGCGAGACGTGTTGAAAGCATCTCGAGGCGGCAAAGTGTACAGAAGGCAAAAACTGCTGTAAATAAACGCGTTTTGCTTACAGCAAATCAAGGATGTCTGCTGAAGCTGTCTATGGTTTATTCCATTTTCCACAATACTGATGATGCACAAGAAGGAAACATGAAGCGAGAAGTGTAAAGAGCTGAAGGCATCAGCATACACACTCGTTTGCAGTGGCTCGTTCAGACATAATCTTTGCTTTTAATTCAGGATAAAGTATTTTGCAGAGTTTACTCAGACTCAGTCTGACTTTTAGACATTTGTGTTCTCGTGTCCCCTCTAGAAAGTCTAATTCTCCAGTGCATGTAGAAAAATGTGGAAAAGTGATCAAACAAAAACATCTTCCACCTTTATAAAGCTGATTTGTGTTACACTGTTAAAACGATTGGTTTGCTGCGTCTGTGGACTCCCATATTTGTGCTTTTAGATTAGTTATTTTGACAAACTAAATGTAGTGTGGCTGTCAGGACACTCGTCTTAAAATCACATCAATACCCGTATAGCAAAGTCACGAAAAGCGCCATACAAGAGGTTACTTTTTTGGATCAATAAATATAATTTAATACATTAAAAAAGTATTTTAGGAGACATAATACAGGTTTAAAACTTCTTCTTTAGCATCAGCAAATTTAAATAATCTAGATGTTTTCTGCTTTTTGATCTGCATACCTTGGTACTCCACAACTTGACTGTCCAGTCGAAAGAAGAGGTAACAAACAGGTGGGAGAAGTCCAGTGGCCCTGCAGCTGCGTGGCAATTGATCCCTGTGATAGGACCGTGGTGGCCCTCAAACATTTCACTAATGCCCGCCTTGCTGTGGAGCACACAAACCAAGTCAGAAATAAGTGAAAACACACTGACAGATTCAATTGAGCATGACAAATTTAATCTTTAGAAGCAGCAGATGTGAGGCACAGACCCTCAGTTACAACAGTTGAGTGTGTGTGTGTGTGTGTGTGTGTGTGTTTGCATGCTGCAGAAAAGAAAAGAAAAAAACAAGAACAACAATCTAAAGGGTTAATGGCATGGCTGTTTATAACAATTTAGGTATTACATTAAGCATGAACGAAGGCAGCAGGCAGAGATGGACCTCTGCTGGACATATTTACAGGAATCATTTACTTATATCATGTAATTACCAGCAGGGTGGCAAAAGTGCCCATGTCCCTTCAACCACATGTTGCAGCGCAGTTATCCAACTGAGACTCTGATAATTAATGTAGAGGGGTAAATACTCAGCATGAGTGATGCTTATGCATTATTAACTGCGATGAGAGTATCATACCATTGTAAATGAGGTGGAAAATTATTCCTCCAATTACAGAGGTGATTCTGTTGTGCAAAGCCTAGCAGCTATCCCCTCTCTGTGGTCTCTTGGTATACTACAGGACATTTAGTGTGGCTCTGATTTAAGCCACATTTCTCTACTACGGACCCTCCATCACGAGAGAAGCCCCGGTCTCTCAAATGAGAACATTGTGGGATGAACTGGAGTTTTAATTCTCCTAGGGACAACTGACTGTAAACAAACTGTCTCACCCAGAAAAATATACTAAAAAGGGGACGGGGGGGGGGACAAGGGGAAAAAATGATTTGTTTCCCCTGCATGTGTGCCCTGTTTATATTGAACGACCTTTACAAACACAACTGACAAGCGGAAAAGAAAAACAGGATGACTGGGCAGGAGTGAAACCTCAAACAGCAGGAGATCAAGTGCTGGATTGGAGTTGCACGGGGAAGTGAGTGGGCTTTATTTATTTGACACTCGGTCCTAGGTGGGCCTAACAAGTCCCCTCAGTTTCCTGCTGGCATTCGAGAGGGCTGCTGAAGGGTGTTGCGGTTGCCAACAGACTCACCTTCCATGACGACATGACATGTAGACAGAGCCGTCCTCGCTGCCCACCACGAAATTGTTGACATCTCCAAGAGGGAAAGACATGGAGGTGACGGCTACGGCTTTGGACTGCTTGAACACCAGCTCCATGCTGTCCTACGAACGCGAGGAAACATGGAACAACTTCAGCAACAAGCTCCCAGTACGGCTTTATGTTAACATGTGCCAAACACAACCTACAAAAATCACTTGACAGTTTATTAATGCATAATCCCAGTGCAGCTAGCACTTCATAAAATATGTAAGTTTGACTTAAAAGGTATTGGCAGCAGAAATGTAATGACACAGCTGACTAAAATCATTTCCATCAAACTGAAAAATGAGCTGCAGAAAATAAGAAGGAATCCAAAAGAAAACGTGTAAATAAATAAATAAAATGTAACGGTCACGAAATCTATGACACAAGACGACAAAGATTCATTTTAATGTCATTTTAGATTCTAAACTTTGAGATAGAAATATTTCTCAGAGGATTCGTTTACCTGTGGCTGAGAGAGCATGTCCAGACTCCACGAGCACATCTTGCCATCAGTGGAGATGCTAATCAGGTTATGGGCGTTCTGGGTACCGACCACGTTCACACAGTAAACCGGGTGCTGCAAAGACAGTGAAGGTGAAACTTTTACCGTTAGGCTGAATATAAATGAGTTATGAATAGACTGTGTCCTGCATTATCAGTACCGTGTGTGCAGCTGCAGACAAGGGAGTCCTCTGCACAGGGGTCCTCTTGTTGCTTCTATTGTCCCACAGTACAATCTGTCCTGAATATGTGCCCCCCACCACAACGTTTGGGTGGAACTTGGCAAAGGTAGCAGACGTAACAGCTGACTGTCAGAATAAGGAGAAAGGGTTTTTTTTTTATTCATACAGTTTGTGCCCTGGGGAGGGGACTGGTTGATACTAAAGTCTGTAGCATCTCATTTAAACTAAACACAGTTTTAATGGTTAAAATCAATTTTACAGGTAGGTCTATGTTTCTATGTAACAAACTATGATTTCCATTGACTAATGTCAGGAAATGACCAAAGCAAGGTGGAAAAACATGACTGAGTCTGTGGTTTGCTTTGGTATGTTGCAAACCCACTAATGAAAACTCAAAGTGGCTGCTGGTGAATAAGCAGCACTGAAGACATTGTTAATGATTTTCATTGTTTCCAGTGAACATGCCAGATAATGACTGAGGACCAAGCTGAAAAACAGAGCTCAGAAACTTGGCAACACCATCCCAACCCGGGATCTCATTCTGCTTTTAGTTACAGAATATTCTCAGACAAATCTCCTTTGACTGTTTTTACTGTTTAAACTTTGTGGAAAATGTTATTTTGAATAGTTTTGTCTGCCTTGTTTTTAGTTACAAAAAGAAATGTGATTTTCACAAAGAACTTAATTGCTAGTCTCAAACTAAATCCATCAGCTACACTAAATCTGATTATTAGGAAACAAATTAAACTGTGCTAACTAGTCCATAAGATCAACACTCGGCTTTTCTTTGTATTTTTTAAAGTCCTGCACTGATACGCTTTTCTAAACCAACTATTTCTGGAGCTCTGTGGATACAATACGACCCAGTTATAAAACCCCTTACCAACCAGTATGAAAGAAATCTGACAGATGTTATTTGTAATAATGAATAATGAAATCCTCCACTTCATCTTAAATTTGCACCTAACTATTATTCTTGAAATGCAGCTAAAGATGCTTGAACTTCAGCTCTGTCAGTATTAGCGAAAACACTGACCAACAAGATCTGTGTATATTTATAATGTATCTGAACTAAGGTGACCTAGACACACCCTCACCTATCACAATAAACAATCTTTTAAAAACTTGTTGACAAAAACTGTGACACATGTGAAGAAAATTACCTTTCCAGCTAAGCTGGAGGTACAAAGAAAACTACATTCACACTACTGTTCAGTTTTATTCATCTGAGCAGCATGCCTACAACTACATCCGCTCTGAAGGCTACGACATGTGGTTCTACTCAACTTGTCTTGGTGAAGGAGCCTCAGGGCAAGCATTATAATAAAGCTGAGCAGAGCGATGGAACTTGACTGGTCTCCCAGCTAGCTTGTCTGAACACAGGGCCCTTGTTTAGATGCACATGATAACCAGCTTTACCCTCCACACTTAATCCTGCTGCAGTGCTCGGATTCCATTCAGCTCCTGCGCCACAGGTCTTCACCGGCGCCTCACGAACATGTGTTTGTGGAAAGATGTGGTGGAGGCGAATGCCAACATCGTGAACTCACAATGTGAAAGGCGGCGGGTAGAGTGCGGAGGGAGAGGCGGCAGCGTGAGGGTGAGCAAAGGGGACGGGTGCCAGTGTTTGCTGCACATCGAGGATGGTGGGGGGGTGGGGCAGAAAGAACGAGGAGAGTTTAAGAGGAAAGAGGAGTTGTTTTATGGTACCTGACAGTGGAAGACATATTCTGGTGTTGCTTTCTTGTACTTCATGTTCCACACTAAAGCCACTCCATCTGGCTCGTGCGGAGCATCCTCGTTGTTGTTGTACGAGGCAACCAGGAGCTCGGGATACTGATAAAAGATAAGAAACAGAATGAATGTCAGGGTAAGGGGAAGGCAGACATGCCACTAAGGCCTGGCTCAGTGTGGAAAAGCCAAGCCTTAATTATGTGGTAATGCTGAATCCCTTTAAGAATAACCAACACCTTTCCCTCAAGAGTAACATCCCATTTAATTCACCCTATCTTTCAGAGAACCTTTTGTAAAACAACTCTACAGGGGTTCAGAGGTCTTTACCAAAAATCACCAAGAAAATAAACAATTAGGCTCTGTATTTATTCATGGTTTGCATGTATTCATTTATAATTTTGATCATAGAGGGGAATTAATGTTACTCTGAGCAACAAATACAGTGAACAAAGAGTTGGTGTTCAATCACTGTCACAAGTTGTTGCAGAATCAGGCATTAAATGACCTTAGACACCAGAGGAAACAAATCATTATGGCCTGCAAATAAGTGACAATTTGTATGGGATACAACTTAATTTTCCTGAGGGAGTTTAGGCTTGAGGTAGATGCTGCCAAACTCAAGCAGCATAACCATAAAGCATTATGACTGTGAAACCCTGTTCTCACAAAGGCCAATTATAAACAGTTAGACTTACATTAGTTCTGTTTATGCTTAAAAAAAAGCATTCATGGCGCTATGGGAAATGTGCTAAAGTGCTGAGTTCATAGTTAAATTCATCACCTGTAGAGACCAGTCCAGGCAGGTGACGACTCTATGTTTGGACCAGCGTTCATCTGTGAACTGCCTGTTCAGTGAGAGCTTCGCTCCGGCCTGAATTTCACTACAGAAAAACAAAAACACAATACCACAAATCAGCAAAAAGGTCCTCGTCAAAATAACAAATACAAGTTTTAAAGCACCAGCCAGCCCGGTTGTGATTACCCCTCTTTCTCCTCCAGGTCACGACCACTGTAGTCAAAGAAAAGGTCTACATGCTCGGACAGAGCCCGTTCAATAATGCGAGTGCTGTGGTCGAAGAAATGTGCAAACTCCTCCGAGTGCAGGATCTGGAGTTTTTCCTCCTCCGTCAGCTCATGGGGGGGTGCTTAGCAAAGAAACACAGATACACAAAATGGAGGGAAGATTGTGCAGCTGATGATCATCATTATATTCACTCAAAGACTTTTTTTTATATATAATTTTTTAAATAACTATTAAATAAATAATTTAAAAATTTGTAAAGGGACACAAGTGGTTCCATTTAAGTAGTGCATCTCAATTATCATCAATAGGTATCAAGTACCTTCCTCCTCCTCCTTCTGGTCCGGTTTTTCCGGTTTGTCAGCTTCAAGCACTGGTTGAGGTGGAGCAACTTCTTCCTCTTCTTCTTCCACTGCTGATCAAAAAGAGTTTTTATTAAAACATCAGGACTTGCAGAGTTAGGCTGTGTCAACTGCATATCTGAATCAACGTAGAACTGTTTTTGTTTATGATTGCACATTTTGTCTGCTTTACAAATCAAAGCAAAATCAAATCTAAAGCCGCTTCATTTCCCACTTCCATTATTTCTTTTTTTCCAATTAAGCCCCACAGAGCAATTACAGGCACGGCAACAGTGATTTTGTATCTCTGCCTCGCATTCGTTTGGTTTGTCAGCACTATGTCGCCTTTCAAAAAGAACCTGCTCCTCTAAAGCAGGGAAGTTTGTCATTTGAATTAAAGGGACACAGCGCAGCGGGTGTCTTGTTGTCATAGGGACCCTGTCTTTTCCCACTGTTAATGAGACTAGCCATTCAATAGTGAGTTTAGCTGTCAGTGTAGCCGTTTTCTCTGCGTCCCAATTGCAAGTTGCCCCCTTCAAGGCCACAGGGCAGAAGGTGTGGAGCAGCTGCCTGGGCCCATCCCATTTGACTGGCCAGATGACAGCATGGTGCAAAAGCAGATGGTGATGCTGGGATTGTCTTGTGCTCTTCAGAGGTGGCATGGGGATGGCACAGAGGTTTTCCGCCTGGCTGCCCCGAGACAAGCCTCTCCCTGAACGGCAAGCCTGCGCAATTACTATCCTAGCAGGAGGTCCTGCAACTCCTATTCAACCTTAGAGAATGTACAACAAAATACAGGCCACACCAGCTGGCAAACTGCACACTGGTCGTACCTCAAAGAAGATGAACATCTCAGAGATGGTATTTAGCCTGCTTTCAATGTTACAATAAAAGGGCAGATGAAACAGAATCTTCTGGAAAGGGGAAGGACTCGCTCGGTTCTTACAGGCGTTTATCAGGTATGAGCTTTGCAGTTAATGTGAGATTTACGGAGCCCCACGCCAGAATTTCCTTCCTACTGAGATAATCTAAATGATAATGTCATCTGTCACTTTGTCCATAAAGTGATTTATTCCGTTTCTCGGATGGCGGCTTGGGGGACGAAGGTTATTGGGTGCACTGATGAGTTTACAGAACTGGGTTGATGACACAAGCCGTTTCAATGTGCAGCCATACTCTGCACCCAACAGGAGAAGGTTAAAATCTTTCCTTTCAAGGGCCTCAATCAGGCTTAAAGGAAAACAGTAATCACTGTCTTTCAGCTAGTCTCGGCCATGCTTGTCAGCCCTTTTTCCTGGTGAGGCAGCCAGAGCAATCAACCTGCCAGGCATTAGGAGCGGACAGACAATCTGAAAATAAAGGGTATAATGCACCTGCCAGCCAAAATGGCCATTTGGAGAAAAGCTAGTGATCCTTGTGACCCTGCTGGGGATGTGTGTGGGGGGGTAGAAGCGAGGTTGGGTGGGTTGCATTTAACAGAATTCACCCGGATCACTGATGTCCCATACACCGACACCTCCTCTCAAAGAAGGTCCAATTATGGCTTTTGTACCACTTAAGAAATAAAAGCCCTTTTGGGGGGAGGGAGAGTCGGACAGGAGGGGAGTGTGTAGAGTAATCGCAAGCGACGTCAATAGACAATAAATTAATGCAAACATGGCATGTGGCCAGTGATGAACTACAAAACAACCTTTGCTGGCTGTTGCAGGTGTCTTTCACTTTCTATATGTCCAGACAGACAGAACCAGTGTGACTTCAGCATGTGCACCAGCTCTGCTGCTGGAAGGGAAAACCAATCTAAAAATGGAACTTTATTGCTATGAACTCGGTTTATTGATTTAATTCCTCCTCCGTTTCATTTGCTTTGTCATCTCATGTAAAACAAATAATGGATTTTTTTCTTTCTTCATTTTGTAGCTATACTATAAAACATGGGATAATAAAACTGTGAAACCTGCTGTCTCACTCAAAAGAAATAAACGCTCATACTCCTGGGTAACAAAGTCTACTTTCTACCACACTTGATTAATTATTTCCACTTATACATCTGTTATATAGAGTACATATGTACTCTAAAATGTATATAAACTAATGAGCAGGATTGTTTCTTGCCGTCTCAATGGAGCACATGTGGCATTACTTGTGTTTAGTTGTACAAGAATGCAACACTAAAAAGCATCATAGCAAAACTACAACAGTAAAATTAAAATACTACAGTGTTGTTTTTTAAATCTAGACACCAGCTCTAAAAAAAGCAGGGCGAGTAAATCAAGGTTCTTCCCTAAAATGTTCTGCTACCATATGACAAGACACAATGGATATTTAACAGTACTAATCATAACGAGCATAAAAGCTGACCACAATTACAAGTGGCACTCGAAACAAGAAGACCATTAAGGGCTTTTGTGATTAAAAGTTTTGACCTGCCTCTGAATTCAAAGTGATTAAAACAATCACATTCAATTAAATATTAGATCTACTAAACTGCTTGACATACTTGTATCCCTGATGAGCCATTTTGAAAGGCTGTACTAGACCAACCAGTCAAACTCCCCCCCAACACCCCTTTATCTAACAATATCTTACTCCATAATTACAGCCTCTTATTGAAGAGTGCATACTGATGCAGCACACTAGCAACTACTACTGTTGGGGACTGTGGCCATGGCGCATTCATTAAACTAATAGTGTTAAACAACATCTTCTCAAACTCTGTACAGATAGACGAAACAATCTTAGTGTTACGGAGTGAAAGGCAGGTGAAAATGCTTTCAAATGTGTGCCATGACAAGTAATAATGCACTGAAAAGAAAGTTACACTCTTGAAGTTAGCTAGTAATAATTTGTACACAGAATCCTGGAGAACACATGACGATGCTCATGATGATGTCTGCCATGCGAGTCGGTTTCTTTCACAGTGGCTGTGCATCCGGTCTTGCTACAGCACGCATTAGGCTCAGTGTGATGTAAAGTGTTAAGAAAAAATGGTATTCCTCACACGCAAGTAAATAAAAATTAAAGACAAATTGTAAAAATGACTACGCATTCTCTTTGACTACTCTGGGTGTTTCCTTTTGTGATCAAATGATCTTAATTCCTGATCCATAATGCCTTCGCATTAGAAATCGCCTGCCTGCGGCGGTGCATGGTAGCCGTTGCCTCTAAAGCCACAGTCCGCTGACCTTGAGAGGGTTGCATCTGTACTGCCTTTTGACAACATAATAAATCGTTCAATCAGCAAGCAGGCCTTACGCCACCCTACACATCAAAAATGCAACGAGAAGAGCGAGCCGGGAAGGAGATGCCGCCTCATCGAGTGCCAGAACTGATGGTGTGAAAATGCACAATGTCACTGAGTGTGTTTTGTTATGTGCCTATTCGGTGAAGGGAGAAGACAGGGAAGCGAGGGAGTTGATGAAATGATTACATAGTGGCAGTGTGGGTAAGGGTGGGGGGTTCGGGGGGGCTCCTCCGTGTTGAACAGTTGGCAGAAACCATCGTTGTTTAACAGTTTTACTATGCCCTGAGCAGTCCAGAGTAAAGAGTGATGAGGGATGCTCTTCGTCAGAAGGACTTGTTCTGCTTGCAGTTCTGCATAAAATCAAACCAAAAAACCGTCCAACCCTTCTGAGTTTTCTACACATCAGCACGCAATTTAAAAACCTAATCAGGCTCTCGAGGCTGCTGCAGGAAAAATGTTAACCGGTACAAACAGAGAAAACAGTTAAAAAGGCAACCGCAAGCTAAAACTGGAGATTCAAAACAAAAAACCCTAATCAGGATTGCAGTCAAGCGTAGTTTTCTCCAGCTGTCATTACAAAAAAAAACTCAACCAAGAACAAGCGACACTACAGGAAACATTGCATATTTAATGCAACATGTGTTCAACATGTGGATTTCAGCGCAAACCCAAATATTCTTTGTCCAGCCACAAGAAAGCAGCAATTACATACATATCGACACGCTTCAGAGGCAATAAGCAGTCGAATGGACGGCGCTTCATATCTTCCGCTCCAATCGCATTTCTCCTTCCTGTCACTGGATTTCCTATCCTGCTCGTTAATTATGCCGGAGCAGAGCTGGTTGTGAGGTTCAGGGAAGCAGAACTTGTCTGAATTTAATCTCTGCTCGGACTTCTAATATTTCCTGGGCCTCATTTTTCTCTTCACTTTGATCTTAGTGCTTAGTAAACCTCTTATTTGTTCCCGTTTCCCACTTGTGTTTTCATGGAGCTCATAATTATGCAGTCAAAAACATTGTTAAGGAAGTATTTTACACATTAAAAGAAACAAATCACAAATGTTAATTTACTACATTTTTTTGTTTAAACATAAAAAAACACAGTCATAACATTATTTTCCGCTGATTTTAGAGAAAAATATGCACAACATTATGCGAGTCACCTTGTTTTGATTGAGTCACGACAGGTGTCTGGGTCTCTTTTGAGTAAGACACTGTTTCGCGTGCCGGGAAGTCCACTTGTGTGATTTTGGCCATCCCCAGTTTTGGAGTTACACGCCTACAAGTACAAAACAACTCAATTTTTGCACACAAACAACACAAAACAAGTTGTTTTTTTTCCATTAATTCTACTCATTTAAAAGCACCGAGAACAATCTTGGTTTGTTTTGCAGACATCCTCACCTCCGTCAGACTCTTAGGCTGGTCAAAAGTAAATAAATTAGTTTCCCATGAAATGATGAAGTAGTCAAATTAGTTTAGTTATTACAGTGAACATAAGGTCTTAGCTAAAGGCTCATGCATGTAAATGGCTCATTTACTGTTTTCCTGGACTGTAATAACTGAACAATGAATTTACTAGACATAGTAATCATGCCATAGATTGATAGAAAGGGAAATGACCAGGAAAGAAGAGAAGAGAGTGTCCAGTACCCCAGCTCAGAATCAGAGTGAAGTTGAAGAGTGGACGGGTCAGAATCCCAGTGCAGAGTCCTGATTAGTGCCACAGCAACAGGGCAGCATTAGTGACAGAAAGACGGGCAAGCACAAATGAGGACAGGAAATAAAGTTATCATGGCACACAACATGCTGATCGATTAGGATCACAGATCAGTTCATTTGATCAGAACATAAGGAAAACTGCATCTTCTTTTTCATCTCAAATCAAGCTCGAATGATTACACAAAACCCAGAGGCGGAGGAATGCGTCTGCTTAAAATGTATGGACACACACACAAAACCTCTGAGCTGGATGTCACAGGGTGTAAAGTGCAGCCTGCGGGGCTGCACCGGCAAAACTGCGTCGCACCAAAGGCTCAGAGTGTTGTGCAGCAAGAGGTGGGGGCAGAACCCCCAGGGAGAAAACATGACCTCCATGTGTGTAGGAAATGGCCATGCTGGTGAGGGAAATGAGTCAACACATAGGGGGAACAGCTCATCGGGCCTGATGGGACACTAGGGGAGCTTAAATTTCAGCCCAGGGAAGAGGTTCTAATTAGGGGTTAAGAAGTCCCCTAGGCGTCACAGCAGCCCACTGTTTTACTGTTAATTTAAAATCGATCTAATTCAGTGGCACATAAATGCAATAAGCATGCACTCAATCTGCAAGAATTTGTCTTCATTCACTGCAACTGTATAAAGCTTTGTAAAAAGCTTAAGCTTGGTTACATAGTTTACAGGTTTGTGAACAGATAGAAAGTAGTGAAAGGCATATAAAAAGCAAAACACACAAGATGCTTCTGAAATTACTTCCTCCACCAATGTATCTAGAATTTAATCTTCTTTAAGCCTATTCTTTCTGGCATAATTATAACTGTCTGGATAGTTATACTGTAGCAGATTGGTACATTCTTTAGGTAGAAACTGTCTACATTAACAAGAATGCCTGGATGGATCCCACATGGTAAAGTGCTGTATTGTTTTTCAGTCATTTGCTAAAGCAGGGGGCCTGAATGTGTGTGCGTGTGTGTGACTACCTGGCTCCCACGGCTCCATCAGAGTCTTGGCTCCCTGCCTCACTTGGCGTCCCCGCCGATTTGGCGGTAGGAGACGTGGGAGGAGGGACTACATAGGAAGACATACAATGATCATCTGTTATACTGTAAAGAAACCGATAAGTTTGCAGCAGAAATGCATAAACTCTTTGGTGGAGTAAATGCTGAAGGATAATAAATCAAATGTAGATTTCTAGATATACACAAGTGGCAAAGCAAGCAAATGAAAAAAACCCTCATGCATAAAGCCAACCTACACTGCAAAACAGGATGTAAAAAAAGTTACATCAATAACGTCTTTATTAAATACATAATCATATCCAGTTGCTCTAACTAAAAAATACAGTTAAACTATTAAACACATTAATGTCTTTTTAGTATCTGCTTCAGTGTTGTCTGTCAACACAAACAGGTTTTTCTAATGGACCTTTTCTGCCACCTGCTGTTAGCAACATGGCAGTGCTCTGACTCAGCCCAGTACATTTACACATCATCTACTGGCAGCATCCAAAAAATACATAATGTCAAACACAGGAGGACACTAAGCTCAGGCTACTGTAGCTTTGTTAACCACAATGTTTATGTTTATATAAATATATCTCAGTATTAAACGAATTTTAGCACACAGTAACATGACAAGTACACAAACTAAAAAAGCTACTTTTTTTAAAACAGAATTTTAACTTTAAGACTCTAAAACTTTCACTCTAAGCCTTTTGCTGCCTTGTTTTGTTTTGTTTTGTTTGTTTGTGCCATTTATGTACTTCTGGTTATTCAGTAGGAAGTAGAACTGTTAGAGCATTGACTGAAATGTAAGCAAAAGACCTAACGGAATAAAAAAGTCTGTATAGTTCTCAGACAAACATATGAGGGACAGGGACAAGTCATCAAAAGTTTCATGACATCCCAATGCTTCCAAGCTTTTATTAAAAATTCAAGTAACTGTCAGAGGCTACAAAAACAAGGTTAACTAAAGCTAACTAACTAAGAACTGAAAGATAGAGACACACACACAGAGAAAATCCTGGAAGCCATCATGTGTTTCTCCAATGGCACAGAAGTTAAAAGCAGAAATTGTGATAGCTATTCACTATATGTACGAGCCACCCGAAGCTAATATAAAACATACCAACTGCAACATCTGTGGTTATGCCCACACTCTGCAGAAGAGCTTCAGCGTCTCGCCTTTTTTTCTCCAGGTCAGAATCATCCTGCTGAAGTGTTGCTTCTTTTAGCTGTAGGTCCACCTAGACAAAGTAATGCACCGTACCAAGCATTAATGCAATCTTTACCACTCAACTTGACATTCAGATGCTCTGAGACCATAATGTGTATAAAGTTATACTTGTTTTGTTGCAAGTTTACTGATACCTGAGAAATCTCAACAAATTCTGCAATAAACGCTTAAAGTCCTTTTTAATCACCTGATTAAATTGCATTAATTGCACTGTGAGCAAGAATCTTAGGTGTCACAAAAAGGTAAATACAGTTAGACTGAGCAGAATACCAGCAGTAGCATGGAGTTATATGGAAAACTGGTGGGTGGACAACAAAGACAAGCAGAAACTGGAGTTAAAAAGCTCTATTTGTACTTCTTTTATTTAAAATTTGAAGTAAATGTTTGTTTTGCTTTTGTGAACAGCATGGGAATAAGATGTGTATTCATTCCCTGGACTTTATTTATCTAAATCAGAGGTTATGAGTGTGGAGCATAAACAAAATGGCTCAGTTAAAAAAAAAAATATGTGCAATTGGTCTCATTTACACCCGATGTCAGCAGATATTCTAAATATTTACAAAAACTTGAAATTACCTTCTTGCGCTCCTCTTCCTTCCTTCTTTTCTCCTCCCTGATTTGTGCCAAGCGCTGTTTTTTCCTTTCAAGCTCTGCTTTCAGCTCACTTTTGTCAGACATGATGCAGCTGTATTCAAACACCACAACGGATATTTCATACACAGATCTTTTACCACGTCTGTCACTTAAAATACTATTCTAAATGTTATCAAAAATACAGCTCCAGTTTCTTGTCATTAGCTCATAAACTGCCACAATTCAATTTAGCTTTATTTGTAAAGAGCCACTTCACAACAGTGTCATCTCAGGGCACTTTACAGTCACATAATTTCGAGCCAAATCATAAAAAAGCCTAATTAAATTAGTTGCTAAATCTAATTAAATTATTTGACAATAGCGTTAAAAGTTAATCCGACATTCAGAAAGTATATAAGTGTCTGCACAAGCGACGTTTTGTCCGAGCTCACAGAATTGACTCCTACCCGGCTGACCTGGCTAACTGTGCCCCACCCTACAGCTAGTATAAACCTGCACCTTGCTAAATCTGTGAGAGCTTTTTCTGTGTTTTTTGTTTCTGATTTTTATTTACACCGGGCACAAGAAGAGACAGTTTAATTGTTATCGTTATATTTAATCACAAATAACAACTAATAACTCACTAGCTTTCAACCGGCCTCTGCTAATGCTAAGGCTAGCCTTCCTTGTCAGTAATGTTAGCCACAGAACATAATAAGGTTTCAAAGTATTACAATAAATAAGTAGCCACTAGTTCTTAAAAATGCCAGAAACAACCAATTAATGTTATATTTTTTATGTCACAGAAAAATGTGAGACGCACAGCTCAAACAACCATCTACGTGTTGAGATGCGGTTAAGCTAGCAGATACTTTAGTAGTTGGATGGTTGCACTTGCAGGGCTATCACGCGCTTTCAACTGCGTTAATTACACACCAAATAAACGTCAAAAATAGATTAATAAAAATCACATCGTACAATCATGTGATGCTACAGTTATCAGGACATTAAAATGCTGATAACAAACCTTGCAGCAGGTTTTCGGCCTGACACCAAATGCCCCGAAAACAATACAAAACAATCGACTTGACAACCAAACTACGGGTGGCGAGAGGAGCCAAAAAGAGTCATTCTACTATGACGTGGCTCTGCAATGTTTACATTCTAACTGCATAGATAGATAGATAGATAGATAGATAGATAGATAGATAGATAGATAGATAGATAGATAGATAGATAGATAGA
>JBAMHV010000013.1:12901583-12913894 GCA_037177535.1 Pseudomugil gertrudae
TCTATATATATATACTGTATATATATGCATTCATCCATTTTCTACCGCTTTTTCCCTAACGGGGGGCAACAACGGGTGAGAGGCGGGGATACATAATAATAATATAATATAATATAAAATATATAACATATGAAACATGTTTCTTATGTACAGAAATTAATTTCAAAACAAGAAAATATTTTGTACTTGCAGTTACATAGTTGCACAGCAAGTTAGTAGCAATTATAATTATTTAAGTATAACCTCTCTTCGGTAAGGCAAAAATCTTATTTAAAAAATCTTTAAATACTTGTATTACATCATATTATCCATAAATTATTACCTGTCTTGCTAAAGTTGTTTCTTTCTTTTGAATAGATTTAACATAAAATGTCTCTTGAGAAACATCCCAGCCAAGATATCTGCAAAACAACAACATGCTGTATGTAAAGTTTAAAACCTTAGAAACACCAACAGAAAAAATAAAATAAATAATTGATGTGCATAGACCTGAAAGCCTTAAAATACCTGAACTTGTGGTTTGGAGAAAGGTAGACTTTCTGCAGCTCTTTTCCTGTTTCAGCTGAGATGCGATAGAGCCAGTTATTAGCTGTCAAAGCCAAGAGGCTGGGTTTATAATCAGAGAGAGAGGGCAATGTTTTCTCCTGAAAAGGTTAACAAAGACAAAATATTATTATGCACTTTTTTAAAGACCCTTGAGCCTAGATCAAATTTAAGCACTGACATGCACCCTACAGTGGACAAATGTGTGATAAATATTTTAGACCACAACCAGATATTCTTAGTTACTCCAACTATATATCTGATCATAACTAAACTTGTGTAAATTGTATTGAGCTGGGATTAGCAGGGAAGAGAGGTTCTTTTTTTTTTTTAAAGATAAAACTTTTTTTTGTATTTTTTACTGTGTGATGGGTCAAATGATACCAAAATGATGATTGCAGTGTAGATCTCTGCTTTCTGGTATCCACCAGGGATCAGGAGAGCAGTACCATACGGTGTTCAACAAAGTTTTGAGAACCATTTTTACCATAAATTGATGCAAAATGTCTCAGAAACTGTTTGTATCAAATATATGTTTAAAGAGATTTAAGAAAAAACCTAAGGTATTTGTCTTCATCAGAAAGAGCATACTGAGAACGAGCTTATGAGATCCAAAAAAATTGGTTTATTGCTCTTTTATTTCTCTCATATCAAATTTGAAACATGATTTGGCATGCTTTTGTCTTGTTTGTGCTACTCAGATTGTGATGTGGATGTGAGATCTGATAAAAAGCTGACACTTGATAAACTTTAATAGGAAAAGTGTATACATGTATTTAGAAATCGTGACTTGTGTTTGGATAAACTGGGATACATGTCAATATCAACGTGTAAACAGTTTAATTTTACTTACAAGTGGGCTCTGACACAGCAAGGCATCTTCAATTTTCTCATGTTTTGACCTCGTGGGCATTTTGTACAATCTTTGAGGCTCTGCGTGAACACTGAAAAGAACATTTTTTTCATTTTTTCTCTGTCAAACTGCAAACATTTAATTTTTGACAAGTCTTGTTTTATGTTTTAAGTATGTTTCTGTACTTTTACAAAGTTACTAAATAATTATTTTTGTACATACAAAATGTACATACTTTTTCCTTATTTCAGTTATGAGATATCCTTACTTCACTAAAATCCACCCACAAACTTTTGAGTTATGGGTGGAAACACAAACAGAAAAACCAATGCTGCCAAATCAAGACCTCTGCGTTGACGGATGTTACAAAAATATGGTTTCACTAAGCAAAAAGACCAAACTGGGTATGCTTTGGTGTCGGGTTTGGCTATTGAGCAGACTGGTTTCCTACTTGATTCTCCCCTGGCTCATAACATTTAGTTTCAAAAGACCCACTTATTGATGGTTAAAATGTTGGACTTGGAGCTTCAAAATGAAAAACTATACTATACTATACAGTCATTTGGCAGACGCTTTTTCCCAAAGCGACTTACATGTGATAAACAGATATTTTAACCATAGCCATAAACCTAACATGCATGTCTTGTGGGTGGGAGGAAGCCGGAGCAACCACTCTGATCCCATGATTAAATGTTTACCTTCCATACTCACCAGCTGTAGCAATGCTGGTAATTTTCAAGGTAAACTTTAGCATTCTCATACATTATTGTAGATTTTGAAGTCTTGCTCCATACTTTCATGAAACGTCTGTTTTCCTACAAAATGACAATAAATATCGTTACATAATTAATCAAATAAATGTATAAATAAAACGCTTCATGTTTTAAAGCATTGTGTCTTTCATTACCTTGAGGAGAATACCTCTAAAAAGCTTCAGACAATGTCTGTATAAAGAACCAGCATCCCTGATACCTCTGCTCCTTTGGTTCAAGAGCTCAGCGGCGTTAATGATGCTCTTTCTCCGGTATGGCGCCATCAGCAGGTGGCGCTTTGCTACACAGGCGGAGTTTGTTCTGCATGAGCACGAGGACGCAAACTGAAACAACACCACAGAGCCAGGTAAGCACGGAGTGGTCTCTCATCTGAACAATGTTGCAGCTGTTAACTTATTTCAATCAATTTGATAAAAGAGGGAAGCAAGTCGGCTGCAGCTAGTACGAGAACATTACAGCGAGCGTGAAGCTACAATGCTGGATGAACTAAGATAATAAAATAAAATTTAACTTACATCAGAAACAGTAGACAACCAATGTAATCATATAACATTTAAGTGTTTTTCATGAGTATAAAAAACAAGTGTTTTGTAGCGTTTAATTCGTAGAAATAAATGTCATTTTCGGTAAAGGTTGTAGGGTTAGCCAGTCATGCTAATCTCTGCTTCTAGTTGATGACCGTCTTCTTCTATTGATTAACCGGGTGCATTGCAACTTTAGCGCCCCCTATCGACTGGTACATCACATTATTTTTGCGCCTTAGAAAACTATTATTTTTTAGCTATCCTCCGTTTTTAATTCTTATGAACGGGTTGACAAGTAATTAAATTAATGTGTAAATAATAATATTGACCTTTCTCATGCTGCAAGATATTCTGATCATCATGTTTATGGCATCTTTACAAGTTACTTTTTATACAATCTGTGGTTACTGCTTTCGTTAAATTTAGGTGCACCGTCAAAACCAATGCACAAAATAATCGCCTTCTGCTTTTTTTTCAGAGTAAATGCAGAACAACAGGAGCTTATTTATAGCCAGGCTTGCTACAACCTTCATCAGATTGTCCATGAGATTGAAGGGTAGTAGTTCAAGACCTTCAGCTCCACTGGGTTCACGGATTCTTACCAGTCATGATGACATCTTTAAGCACAACATGTGGTTGGTGATTTAAAGTTAAACATATTAATGCTGTTGGTTGTTCTTTTTACAAATGCAGCTTTTGTAATACTTCTCTTTTAGGGATCACATCCAGTGGACAGATGAAGAAAAAGAAAATGCAAGGCAGAAGGCAGAAGAAAATTCCAGTGTATATCTTCCCTTAGCAGAACAAGGCATGATTTCATTCTCACCAAATACCTTAACTTATTAAACTACTCTAAACTGGGATTACATGAAAACAAAATGATAACAGCATCTCTGAATTCCTTTCTCTCAGGTAAATTTGACACAGATGCCTGCCAATATTGGGACAAGTTTTATGAGACGCATCAGGACAAGTTCTTCAAAGATCGCAGGTGGCTGTTTTTAGAGTTCCCAGAACTCCTTCCTCCATGTTCAGAAGCCCACAACACAAACCAGTGTCACAGTCCTCAGCAGGCAGTCATTCCCATTCAAAGAGGATCAAGACTGGACACACAAATGGGAACAAATCAACACAATGATCCTGTTCAAGGCCACAGAAAAACAGACATCATTTATTACCAGGAGGCAGCAAAAGAACAAAAAAAAGCTGCCACACAAGCTTCTTCTTTTCCTGGACAAAATGCATCTTTCAGGATCATGGAGGTTTTTGAAAATATCCAGATATCTTAAAATAGTTTTGGTTGTTATGTCAATTAACCACACTGATCAAGCTCCTCGTTTTCTTCACATCACAGGTTGGATGTGGAGTTGGTAACAGTGTTTTTCCCATTGTTAATAACATCAAGTGAGTACATTTTTTACAGAATATTTAATAAAGATCAACATATCATATACTGTGAAATGGGTATAAAGTATTTGTAGAACATAATGGAAATTCCTCTGTGAGGTTTTCATGGGCATTACCACAAAGTTAGGAGTTAAGCAGCCCTTCATCTTTTATGTGTTCCCTGTTTGTGTATCTCCACTGTTTCCCCTAATAGTCAAAGGGTCAATATCTAATTCAAAAAGCACAAAGATATATACACTAAGCCATAAAACTGCAGCATAGTTTTGTCTGGAGGTTGTAATGTTTTTTTAGCATTTGGTTTATTCACAGGGGGAAAGATTCGTTTTTATACTGCTGTGACTTCTCCCCACGTGCCATTCAGCTGGTTATGGTAGGTGTTGTTGGTATAAAAAAACACATATCTGTGTAAGGATTTTTAGCACAGCCCTTTGAAACCAGGGGAAACAGAGTTTGTCATAATGGTATTTAAAGCTCTTATTTGTGGAGTAAATTCTTTTAATAAATCAGATAATATTTGATTTATTCATTATCTAAACTAGTGTTTCTTTGTATGATTAAAAATAGATTTCTAAAAGAAGTGAAAATAACATGCACAGTTTAGAAAATGTTCTGATACATCCAGCTGGATACTGGACCAAAAAAGTGATAAGCGATGGAAAAAGTAAAGTCTGCACATCAGAAGCTGCCCTTCAGAGAAATACACAGTAAAACTCTTTAAGGAGCTGCTTCTGGTGTGTGGACTTCACATTTTCATCAAAAATTAGGTTTCTATTATATATTTCTTCTTGCTTAATTGGGGTCATATAATTTATACCAATATTTCCAGTAATGAGAATTACTCTTATGTAATTAAATGTAATTACATTTTATTTAGACTTGAATTATACTTAAATCCTATGTTACTAACTAATTTTATAAGGGTTAAGGTCATTTTACAGGGAGAGTGTAAATGATCACATAATTTTAGGATATTATAAGTAAATTGTTACAACAGAGCTGCCCATGTTCAGTCCTAAAGATCTACCATTCTGCAACTTTTAGATGCAACTCTTGTCCATCACAGCTTAATCAAATGAATGGCTCGTCACCAGGCCTCTGCAGAGCAGGATGACATGCAGAAGAAGCATTTTAGCAATATGATTCAAGTGTGTTGGAGAAGGGTGGCATCTAAAAGGAAGATTTCAAGGATCGGACTTGGGCACCCCTGTATTACAATGTAAAATGTCAAATTCTGAGAAATGATCCCTATAATTACAATACAAGTCTGACTCTGATTTTATGGAGACCAAATTGAATTCAGCAGTTTAGTTTTTGTGGAAGTGACACTTGCATCAATATGACCTAATTTATTTTCCTCTAGAACAATCCAGACTACGATGCCTCAGTATGTCACGCTTTTGTCCATGACATTTGCGAGGAGCTGGCCTCTTTTCCCTTTCCTCCTCAGAGCCTGGATGTTATCCTTGCGGTCTTTGTGCTCTCGTCTATCCACCCAGAACGGTAGGTGAAGGAGCTAATGTCTTTAACCACCAACATGAGCTGCACACTTCATAAACAGTAATACCCGTTCATTGTTTTATACTTCACTGGCAGATTGCAAGGAGTTGTAAACCGACTATCCACACACCTGAAACATGGAGGAATATTCCTATTTCGTGATTACGGAAGATACGATTTCTCACAACTCAGGTTTAAGAAAGGTGAAGCCCAAGACAGCCTTCATAGCAACTTCATCTGACTTATTTTTTTTGTGTATATTTTAAAAATCGTTTTAATTACTAATGTAATTTTTTATAAACAGGTCAGTGCTTATCTGAGAATTTCTACACCCGTGGGGATGGAACGTGTGTTTATTTTTTCACAAAAGGTAATAAATCTTATCCTCATTTGTTATAAATATTGCTACATTATCTACTGTTTAGAGAACTGATGTCAGTTTGGGAAATATTTTATCATCATATCATCATCATCCGCTTTTCTGTGTGGAGTTTCATCCAAAGACGTGTGTTAGATTATTAAATTGTCTAGTTTGTCTCTCTGTGTTGGCCCTGTGATGGACTGGCGACCTGTCCAGGGTGTTTCCTGCTAATTGCAGATAATTGCTCCATCTTCCCAACAACCCTGAATTAGGTTATTGATAAATTGGTCAATAATATTTGTATAAGGAACAACTTGACAGCATAGAAGCGTTAAAAGTCCAAAACACTTTTTTTTTTTTACAGAAGATGTTCATGATTTATTTTCCAAAGCTGGACTGGAGAAAATGATGAATTTGGAGGACAAACGACTACAAGTGAACCGAGGAAAAAAAGTTGCAATGCATCGTGTGTGGATGCAGAGCAAGTACAGGAAACCATATCCACTTTCAGCATCCTAAATCTCTGCAAAGCACCGCTGTAATTTATACATTTTTATGTTCTTTTACTACTTATTCTTTCATCTTGCTAAATGTGTGTTGGTAAGTGTGCGGTGCAGCAGCCAAATACATTATGTAATAAAGGTACAAAGCATGCAGTCACATTAGCTGTGGTGTTTTTTCCTACTGCATGAATGTAAAGGATGATTATATTTACTGTACTCTTGCTAAGAATTGAAGGACACTGAACACACATTAGACTTCCTCCATGCAATGACTTTATCACTGCAATTTTTATAGTAAAAATAATTTAAATGTAGGCCCATAATTTATTTAATCTAGATTGCAGATAAAGTTGAGAAATACTTCAAAAGACACACTCATGGCAGGTTTAACTCCTGATAAAAGGGTCACAGTGATGTTCAAAGTTAAACACAACCTGTATAATTAAGTTAATGATGAGCCTGAGGTGTAAAAGACATCTTCAAATTTTGCAAAATATTTTTGAAAATAAAAAGAATACTGTAGATAACTGTTTCAAAGCAAATGCAGCTTTATTTACTAAATAACCTAATGAAATTATTTTAAAAAATGTTTACAAAACCACATTTAATAAACCAGAAATAAGGAACAATATTGAAGCACATAAAATAAGTGGAATGCTGAAAGGGTTTTTTTTAATTGAAGGATTTTTTTCTGTTTTAAATGTTTTGTGAACTTTGTTGTGCTATTGGAAACTAAATCTATTTTTTTATCTATTTTATTATATATTCATTTGGTTTCCTCTGTGATTCTAAAATGTTTTTGAAGGTAACAGCATTTTTTAATCACACCTTATTTTATGTTCAATGTGAGCTTATGAAATAACATTATAAGGCATCCCAACCTTTTAGAGCTGAGGTGAACTCTTGAATTATTTATACTTTTATATCTTTTCTTTAGTCTTACCTTCTTTTGGGTCCATAACTGCTTAAAATGGACAAATATTTTTATTGTAAAATAAAACTTTCTAAATCATGTTTTCCTGTGACTTTTTTTCATCAGTTGACAAAGTTTACAAACAATTTATCAATATAGTGAATATTGTCCCAGCTATCAATCATGATATGTCATGTCAGAAAAAAAAGAATCGCCCTCGCGATAAAAAATTTGCACGCGCAGCGTGACGTTTCACAGGCAACCACTTGAAGACGGAGAGAGGTGGCCCCGGAGCCCGGACGTTGTGCTGAGGTGTGAAGAGGTTTGTGCCCTAAAAACAAGATATTCACCCATTTTCAGTCTGTGGCAGTTAGCGTGCTCATCTATAACCACGTGGTACCCTAGTAGTTTATTTCCCGACCAGGGTGTTAAAGTGGTTGTGTACCCTGCAGTACTTAAACAATAAAAGTAGCTTGATGAGTATCCAAAGTAGTGGAAGTTTGGAAGGGACGCCATCTTTGGTCCCAGCTCTCCACGTCCCCAACACGGACTGTGCTTTCAGAAGCATACCACGGCAGGGGTGAAGGCCTAGGAAGGTATCGTGAAATATTTTAAAGCGCATATGTCTTTTCTACTTGGTCATGTGGACCATTTTGCGCAAAATGTAAAGAAATGGCTACAAATAACCGAAGAAATCTTGGTGGCAAAAGCGGCTTGCTAGCTAACATAACAGTAACTCGTCAGCTCCAAAGTCCATTGAGCCTGTTTGGCTAGCTAGTAGCGCCAAAGACAGGATCGTCTTTTAGTGTTCAGGCCAGTGGAGTAACCTTAAGACAAATACGTGCACGATGGCGATACATCTTTGTCAGGGCAGAAATGTTAACGTTGCAATCGGGGCATCCCTCTAAAGCCTTCTGCAGTTAGGAAAGCATTCACTCATCGATGGTTGTAAAAACGAGTCAGTAAGTGCAAGTGGAAAAATCAAGCAGTTTCTGGAAATGGTTAACGTATTATCATCGGATTTCTAGCAAACCATTGGAAAGGTGTTCATCGGCATTCGATGGTGTGTTCATCCGAGTGTTTACGTGCAATCAATGTGTAAATGTAACTGGCATAAGTTATCATTTTACCAGTACAGACCGATGATGAAACGGGTCGTAGCAGGAGATTATGTTCATGAAACACTTTGTAATTAATGACATCTGCTCTAGATGATAATGTATTGGTCGGCTATTGTACTACTTTACTGAATTTGTTTATTACAAGTTTGTAAAACTGTAGGTGCTCCACAAATCTGAAGGGACACCAGTGGGATACAAGCTGTAAGTGCAGTACAACATGCTAACCAACAAGCAAGCCAGTGTAGTTGTCACTTAATGTTAATCACGCCTCCTTTCTGGAGAGTAGTTTTCACTTGATATTACGGTGATGGAGGATTTAGCTCCGCTTTGGACAACAATGTGGCTTCTTCCTTTTCATTTATTATATCGGTGTAACGTGCACAGATTGACAAGAAGGATGGTAGCCTACATAAGAATATAACTTATTATTGAACACTGGTATATCTTTTTCTGTGTCGTTTCCTTTTTATATTTGCAAACTGTTACGGAACTCATTCGGCTTTGCATAGTGCACAAAACTTAAGAGATCTAACACCCTTTAAGTGCCATAAACAGGTGGTCACTGCTGAGCAGCATGGAGTTAAAATGACATCCACAGCAAGAGCTGTAAGGGTTCAACCTCTTGCTCATGCAGGGGCTTTAAAATAGATAACAGTAATGCACTGGAGCTTTTGTGTTAGAAAGCGAAGGAAAACCTTAAGAAACTCCACACAGCCTCTGAGCAGTTATTTAAGCCACTGGTATAACAGTTGTGGTGGAACTGGGAGGTTTGTTAATGTGTCCCCATCACCAAGATTAAAACTGTGCTGACAATCAGCAATAAAGTGAGTTTTAGGGCAGCAACGTGTCATGTGAAGGTCTGCAGTTTCAGCATTTTTGCAAATATTGCATTTCATATTTACAAGATATCACTCCAATTTCAGGAAAGTTAAGATGATGGGTAAAACGTAAATAAAACAGAATACAGTAATCTTCTAATGTACTTCATTGAATGCAGATCCGTGTCTTCCCAGGTGTTACTCATGCACTTGCACACCATCATACCACTGATAGACAGATACTGATTTTTAACTTTGCACTTATTAAAAATCTGGAATCTTTTTCCTTTTTGGCAAGGAAGACACGATGTCCATGATGTCCAAGAGCGATATGAAATGTGGACTCAGGCGACACTTTTCCACTTTGTGTCAGTTCCTTTCAGATGAGCTCAGGCCTAGAGAAGCTAGCAGTGTTTCTGTGTGTTGATGCTTTCAGTTTTAACATGAACTTGTTGATGTAGTGATGAACTATGCTAAATGACAATGGTTTTCTGAAGGGTTTCACTGCCTATGTTGTAATACCCTTTACACAGCAATGATTCTTTTTAATTAAATTTAATTAAACAGTTAATGTCAATGCTTCTGACCAGACTAAGAAGGAAGAGTCAATTAGACACTCGGTTACAAGCTGAGGTTTTCTCTATTCAGTCTTGTTTTCTCCTCTGTTTAGAGATTCTAGCCTTAGTTTTGTTATCTGTTTGCTCTGTGTAAGGTATCCTCATGAGCAGCTGCAGTGCATACTTGTGTGCGCATAAATCTCTATTAGCTGGAATCCTGTCTTTTAAGATTTAGATGGGTTTAAAGAAACTACTTTTGTTATGTGTGACATATTTTATTCATTGCTTCAAACTGACTCTGCTGCAGTGTGGGTTTGTTGTGTTATTAAAAGCTCTACATGGGTAGTAATTACTGTACTGAAGGATATGGAACAATCGCTACTTTTTGCAATATTGTTTACTGCCCTGAGAATTCATGCCTTATTTTTAGTTAGTAGTATTTGAAATCATTTAGTGTGTTTCCCTCATTTTTAATGGGTTAAAAATGCACACTGTATTCTTGGATACTGTGCCAGGACTCCGCAGCATTTCAAAATGGTTGTCTCATTAAAGTGCAGGTTTAGTGTGGCGACACCTCTGAGTGTGCAGCAACACTGAGGCCCGTGGAGCTCCTGTAGCATTCCCACAGGAGTACATTATTCAGCATTACCTAACATGATTCTTATGTTTGTGGCACAGAAGTATATGTTAGATATGTACATGGAACTGACATTTTATTTATTTTAAACAGAAATAAACTAAATTATATCCATATTATCAGCTGTGCAGTGTTTAAATTTGCAAGAGGCTTAAGAACTGGAATAATTTTGGAGTTTGTCTATATTCTGATTGTACTAGTACCTGTCAGGGTTTACATCACATGACTGTGCTCTTAATCTCATTGCTGCTCTGTCATCGGCTCTGGACCTAGCATCCCAAAGGCTTCAATCATAGACTGAATAAAGAGGCTTCAATTAAGGGGATTGTTGAATAACTGAGACATATTGTGACTTGTTACTAATCCACCCAGGCACCATGGAGGAGCTGCACAGCCTGGACCCCCGGAGACAGGAGCTACTTGAGGCACGTTTTATGGGTGGGGTCAGTGGCAGCACAGGGGGCAGCACTTGCAGCACAAGTGGGGGAACCAAAGTAAGTATTTTTTGCATGATGGAAAAAAAAAAAGTTTAGTTTATTGGCTGTTTTGGAAATTTTTTAAAAAACGTGACTTTTTTTTTCACCCTTTCTAGGGATTGACCAATAATGAATGTTCAAACCATAGTTTTGGAAGTCTGGGATCCTTGAGTGACAAAGAGTCAGAGGTAAATCTTTTTTTCTTTCTTCCAAAATTGGTTAGATATGTATGGATATAATTATCAACTCCATATTTTGAAATAAACAATGTGTATATATAGCTTTCTGCACATCGTACTGTTATAAAACAAGTGTGGTAAATCTAGTTAATGAGCTGCAATCATCTGCCAGGTCATTGGTTTTTCAGCTGAGTAGCATGCACAAAAGGTGTTGAACAGGGCTGTTAATAGAGTATTGAGTGTAAAGCTGCTTTCACATAGGATGCTGTGGACTGTGCTCTACTTCTGAGCTCATTCATGTTTGTCCCTCAAGACACAGAGCTGAATCTGCACTGAAATTTAAGTAGGGGCATTTTTGGGCATGGCCCTGACGAAAACCTTGATTGAGTGAATCTGATTGTCGCTGAAGTTGGCTAGGTTTTTGTGTGTGTGTCATGAAGCCTTTTCATCTCAACCCTATGAATATAGAAAGCACACACACACATATGATGTATGAGAATGCTGAGGCAACTTTTGTAGCGATAAGCAAAACTGGTGTGTCCACACATCTAGATGACATCTCAGAACTGTTCGCTGTAACAAACGGTGCTGCACTCACTCAGCTTATTTTGCAATGTCAGTTTGATGAAAGGACACAGCCAAGAAGGCAAGTAGGTCTGCATTTCCTTTGTTTAGGATTTGTGAATCAGGAGTAGATGTGTTAACAACAATGTCTTATATTTTTGCTGATACAGTGCTACTTGTGAGGCACTTAGCCTGACTCTCCCTATCAGGCTATCACACCTGGTAAAGGTCACTGTACTTCTTGAGGAGCCTAAAGCTGCGTTCACACCGGACAGCGTCTTGCCGTCTGAATTCGCAGGAACGTACGAATTTGGACGCTCATTATCTTTAAAGCCTACGCCTCTACATGCGTCTTTGACACCAAAACAGGCATCAAGCTGCGTTCATAATAAATAGCCTATCTGAACACCACGATGCGCGTAGCGTTCCCGCGGTTTGGTAGGAGCTTTGTTTTTAGCTTTGCTTTGTTGGCATGATGGCAGACCAGGTTGCGAGAGTGGCTTTGTTGTATTTAGTACACAGAACCCTACAACGGAGGCGAGCTCGGCGGCGTGTCTGGGTTCATGAAATTCTCCAGAGGCGCAC